>CM034468.1:15973589-16257462 GCA_019925255.1 Litchi chinensis
TTATTGAAATGAGAATTCGAATTTATTATTTTATGGTATTACAAACCTTCAATTCGAGTTAAGGTCGAATCGTATGCCTCAAGTAGTGTTATCTGAAGTTTATTATATTTTCGTATCGCAAGTCGGATGTCGTTTGGTTGACCCCGGTAAGATTACAAAGTGATTAGGAATTAATTATATGTTAATCAAGAGAGGTGAGCTCACGGAATAAAGTAAAAGATATTTTAAATCAACCAATAAGAAAAGAGATAAGTGCTTTTGAAAAGTAGTGGCTATGGATGTGCCACGTGTCATCAAATGAATGGTTAAAGAGATAAATGGATGAGAAATTTCTAAGTAGACCAATGGAATAAAAAAATATATATATATTTTGGCACTAGTAAGATTATTGAAAGTTTGAGGTGATTAAATGAAATTTTCTTGAGGGATTTAATTGTAATTGAGCATAATATATATATATATATTCAATTTTATCTCATTTGAGACAAATTGAATCGTGAAAAAGCGAGAAAAGATAAGAAAAGAGAGAGAAGAAGAGAGAGAGAGAGAGAGAGAGACCCGACAGAGAGGCGAGAGCACGCGAGAGAGAGAGAGAGAGGAAGAAGAAGAAGATCCGGTCCGATTTTCGTCGAGGTTTCTTCACAAAAGTTGTTCCTTATCATCTCCTCTAGCTAACCCCCAAATTTGAAGCGAAAAGATCGTTTATTTAGTGAGTTATTTCAGTTTAAAGTTTGATATTTTAAATGAAAACTCATTCTATTTCTTCTTTCTTTTTCAAATTTTAGTTTAAGGATGATAAGAGGGACTTATGATGATGATTTTGATGCAATTTATGAGTGAATTGATGGAAGAAAAATGAGTAAGAAAGAGAGAGAAAGTCGTGGTCAAAAAATGAGTTTGTGGGATCCGAGTTCGTTTTCGATTATAAGGCATTAGATTGATGATTTAGAGGTTAGAGAATAATCTTATGAAGTTCGATTTCGAAAATGAAAAGTTTAGGATCGATTTCGGAGCTAAACAGATGAGTTGAAGGGTATTTTCTAAAATCCTTCTAAACGCTTTTGTTTAACGTTCAAAACCATTTATTTAATCATGGTTGGGTGTTAGAACACTAGAGAATTGATTATTGAAGTTGTCGGATGTTCGAAACGAAAAATAATTTTTATTAGTAAGCGAAATCGAACGAATTTCGTTCGATGCATCCGACAATGAAATTGAGTATACTGAAGTATTTCTAGGAAAAAATAAGTAGGATTCATGCAGAGAAAACGGATTTCGAAAACCCCGATTGAATAGAAATTAAGATCCGAAAGTTTAAACGTTAAAGGGTATTAATAAAAATAAATTGAATTTGTATTGATTTTGAATGTTATTTGAATGAGTTAAGTGACCCTAAATGGATATTTGATGATTTAGGGTAAAAGCGAAGAGCTCCGGAGACATACGGAGGAGGATCGGATTCTATCTGAGGACGTGTTGTGATTGGAACTATGCGTTTTTAAAGTTTATATTTTCTTAAAGTTTATTTAAAGTTAAAAGAATTTATTATAAATAGTTATTTATTTATTAATTGAATTTATATTATAATTCTGGCATAAAATTTTAATTTATTATTTTTGTATATGAGAATGTGCTAGAATTAAAGATTTTAGGCTTATTGCCTTGAGATTTAGAATATTTTAATGTATTAAGAAAAAGATATTTTATTAGCCTATGGTTTACCCTAGCCCCAGTTTAGTACCCGGTCGAATGCCCTATGCGTGATACGGTAGATGAGAGGAAGTCAGTCAGTGAGATTTGAGTCTAGTCGACTCTTGTGTGAGCGAGGCATGAGTGATCCGTATACACGTATAAGGTAGTGTAGTCGGTCCGCAGCGTGGGCCCGCTTTCGACGACTACACATGGTAGATCCCCACTCCTAATGGTTAGCCAGATTTTATATGCTACCACGCCAGAAGTAGATATTCCCTGGGTTACCATTTAGGCGAGCATCAAAAAAGATTTTAAGAAAAGATTCCAGAAAGTATTTTAGAAAATAATTATAGAAAGTAACTTAGTTTTTAAAAACTGTTTTTGGGAGAATACGTTATACAGAAATGAGTTTTAGTGTATACAAATTAACCACTCACTGAGTTATACTCATAGTTTTCTTTAAATGTTTTTCTTAAAAATTCTGCCACTGGAGGAGGAGCTAGTCGTCCAGCTGACGAGGTTCAGTCAGACGTGCAGGCGGACGGATAGGACGACACTTACTACATATATATATTGCTATTTTGACCATGTTGATGTTTATGTATATAGTTGTAAATATTCTAAAGAAATAGTGGATGCATTAGTTAAAAATGTTTTATTAAAGTTTTCTGAAAAATTCAGTTTTCAGATTTTATTTACTTGTTGTGGTTGTGTTGTGAGAAAAGAGCCGAAGGCTCTGGAAGTTAAGAAATGGATTTCATAGAAGTGTTTTTATAAACTGTATTTGAAACTTGCAGGGTGGCATAGATTAGAAAACAGACGGCATGCTGTCGAAATTTTTATGAAAAAACAAAAAAAAATTTATTACTGTCACCTTGTAAAAGAAGTTAAAATATCTAGATGGATGAATTTTCGGTGCCTTGACGGGATTCTTTCGGACTGAGTTAGGGTTTGTATGAATTCTTTCGGGGTGCTACGGGGTCTTTCTCGGGTTCAGAAGAGAGATTCGGGAAGGGTCTTGTCAAAAGCATCGTAACATCTCCAATATGAAAAACCAACTGACTAAATCAAAATCTTTTCGAATGTTAATCTTTAAAGTAATGTGACCTCCTCGATTAGTATTGAAAAAAATATTAAAGTATTTTGAAGCTTCTGTAATACAATCTTCAGTCTTTACTTTTCTTTTTTCTTTTTTTTAATTCTTCCTCCTTTTTTTAATTTTTCTCTCTCATATCTTAAGTTTTTTCTCTCTTTCTATTAATGTTTTTTTTAATCTTTTCGTTGTTCATATATTTTTTACCTTCTTTTACTTCACTTAAACCAAATTTATTAGACAAGATCACCATATGCTTGTTTTTTATTCTCCTCTCTCAATTTTTTTTCCAATTTTTTTTCCTCGTTTCACTTATTAAACTTATGTTACAAAGAAAGTTTTAGCAAAATCATAATTAGACTTCCATTGTAAATGATACCTTAATTTAACTTAAAATTATATGATATAAAACAAAAATTCTTAAAAGTTTGAGTTTAGTATCATTTTTAAGATGGTATTTTTAAAAATGGAAACCATGTTTCAAGTAAAGTTTTTGAAAATGCAATGTGTTTGGTATGATTTATAAATAGTTATTTTTAACAATTAAAATCAAGTAAATGTGTTTAGTATTGTTTTTAAAAACAAGTAAAACAGATGTTTGGAAGAAATAAAATAGTAACTTGTTTTGAAAATATGTTTTAAAAATAATAAAAAAAACATAGAAAAAAATTGTTTTTTCACTTTTTAGGATCAATTGTGATATATATAAAAAAAATTATTTTTTCACTTTTTAGGATCGATTGTGATACATATATATATATATATATATTTCATTTTCAAGAATTTATTTTATAAAACATTCAACCAAACACTTTTACATCAATTTTTGGAACAACCTTTACACCCATTTGTTGTTTTTAAAATTAAAAAAAAAAAAAAAAATCATTTTTAAAAGGGGAAGCAAACACTGCTTAAGTCTTTCAATCTTTTTACCATTATTAATTAAAAAGGTAAAGACGCCAAAAACAAAATTTAGAAGAGAATAAAAAAAATAAAAAATCTAATAGTTAAAATAGGAAAAAAAATAAAAGAGAAGAGAAATGGAGTATATTAATGGAAATTAGGAAAGATAAGAGAATAAATAAGGAATAGAGCACAAATTTTAAATGAAGAAAAAGGAAACAGAGATTAAACAACTGTGATTAATATCCAATGATTATAAAGTGTGTCAAACACCCTATAAAAAAAGTGGGCTTTTGGTCCTTGCCTCTGTATGTTTTGTGATGATGACACGAATGAATCAATTAACATATTTTCAAGCTAATTATTTTAGAGAAAAAAATTCTGAAAAATCTCCTTAAGATGGAAAATGATATTATTGAAATCCATTTTTTAATATAAAAAGTCAGTGGTTTTATATTAGTTTAATTTTCAGAGAGCATTTTGATAATATCTTTTATCTTAGACCTAATAATTTGTATTTTTATGAAATTAGAAATACATAAAAAATATTTTAAATAAATTTACTATAACTTTATTAAGCATTTACAAAACATCGAAATTTTGTTAATGATAACATAATTATATTTTACAATTTATTAAAATACTTACTTTTAGTTGTTATTAATATAACAAAACTAAATGTATAAAAAGCAATGGTTAAATGGGCCTAAATATTAAAAAAAAAAAAACAAATAGTGTTTAAATATTTATAACTTCAAGAAAAAATTATTTATTATTTACATTTAGTTTCGATCATTACTTAGGTGTTGTTTATCTTTTTTTACTTAAAATTTAATAATATTGAATTACATCTATTAAGTTATTTTCGTTTGTTTTTTTAAATCGTCAAATCACTTACAATTACCTAAAAACAACTAAAAAAATTAATTAAGAATTTTTAATTTTTCACTTAATTGTAAATCATTTAATGGTATTTCAAAATTTTTATTCCAAATTTATCCTCTCCAAAATAACACAATTTCAAATTTATCTTAATTTTATATTACTTATTTTTTCTTTTTTTTTTCCCTTGATACTTAACAAAAAATATATTTGAAAAGAAAATTCTAAATACATCTCATATCAAATTGTATTAGAATTAAACTAATATATTTTAATTTACAATTTAAACATTCATTTTCTAGTTATTTTTTAAATATCTTAATATATTTAAATATATAAATAGACTTAATGCTAGTATTTTTTAAATCATATTTTAATTATAAATAAAATATTATTAATATGTACATAAAAAATGTTTTAGAATTTATTAAATTATTTATTTTTAGATGTTTGAATTAAATTAATTAAAATTAAATAACAACAAATAATTAGAAGAATATAAATATCAAATTACTAATTTTTAAATAATTTTAACTATAAAATACAAACAGGTTTATATTATATTTAGAGACAAGGAAAAAAAGAGCAAACATGTTATTTAGATTTCAGATTTCAGTTATCATTCAATCTTTAGTTTTTAGTAGCATTATTTAGTCTTCAGATTAAAATAAATAAATAAATAAATACCTCTTAGAGATCATTTGTTTTTTTATTTGAAGATTGAAAAGTGACTTAACTTAAATCTAAATCACGTGTTTTTTTTCCCATACCATTCAATGTATTGTATTTTTTTTTTCTTTAAAGATAAGATTATCCAAAAATAATTAATTTGACATTTATATATACATATATATATTTTACTATTAGTTGTTATTTATTTTTATATTATATGATACATGTAAGCCCTCACCCAAATTTATTATTTTATGGTATTAAAAATCTTCGAATTGAGTTACGGTCGAAAAGGTCCGAAAATAGCATGAGAGTATAGAGAAATAGAAATGAATAAAAAAGAAGACCATTTGAGTCAATTTTAAGCGATTCGAAGAAAATTATGATATTGTTATTTTGAGAGATTAATGGGTTTTAATGAGTTTAAACCCAATTGAAATTTTTTCGAAGTATGAGATTGATAGATAAGGCACTCAATTAAAGTATTTCATGGTCAATTTGAAGATTAGATGACCATGGAATATTTTCAAAATATTTTTCGATCGAAGTGAAATTAGATTATAAAAAGGGTAAAATTGATATTTTAAGTTAAGTATGCATGAATCACGCGTGAGCATAATATATGAAAGTTTCAAGGAGTGTAACCCAAGTAAATGAGAATGGGTTAAAGAGAATTGACATAAAAATCGAATATTTAAGTTATAGATACGTATAAAAAAGTTATCGGTTTATTCAACCGGATTTTGGTTAGGAACATTTTTTTTATCAAGTATATATGAGAGGTATTAGGTCGAAATTGAAGCTTATAAAGTTAAATTGGTCATAAGATATGTGTAGAATATTTATGAAATATTTTTCGAAATGATTAGGAATGAATTATATGTTAATCAAGCGAGATGAGCTCACAGAATAAAGTAAAAGATATTTTAATTCAACCAATAAGAAAAAAGATAAATGCTTTTGAAAAGTAATGGCTATGAATGTGTCACATGTCATCAATTGAATGGTTGAAGGAATAAATGGATTAGAATGTGTCAAGTAGACCAATAGAATTAAAAATTATATATTTTTGAGTACTAGTAAGATTATTGAAAGTTTGAGATGATTAAATGAAATTTTCTTAAGGGACTAATTTATAATTGAGCATTAATATATATAAAAGTGATTTTTGTCTCATATGAGACATTTGATCGTGAAAACTAGAAAAAGAAAGAAAGAAAAGAGAGAAAAAAAAAGAGAGAGAGAGAGAGAGAGAGAGAGAGAGAGAGAGAGAGGGAGAAAAGAAAGAGATCCAGTTCGATTTTCGCCGAGATTTCTTCACGAAAGTTGTTCCTTGTCATTTTCTCTAGCTAACCCAACAAATTTGAAGCGAAAATATCACCTATTTGATAAATTATTTTAGTTTAAAGTTTGATAGTTTATGTTAAAACTCATTCTCTCCTTTGTTTCTTTTTCAAATTAAAGCTTAGGAAGGATGAGAGGGAGGTGTGAGGATGATTTTGGTGTAATTTGTGAGTGATTTGATGGAAGAAAAATGGGTGTGAGAGAGAGAGAGAGAAAGTCACGGTCAAAATGGGTATTTGTGGGATTCGAATTCGTTTTCGATTCTAAGGCATTAGATGTGTGATTTAGAGGTTAGAGAATAATCTTATGAAGTTAGATTTCGAAAATGAAAAGTTTAAGATCGATTTCGGAGCTAAACGGACGAGTTGAATGGTGTTTTTCAAAATCCTTCTAAATGCGTTCGTTTAACGTTCGAAACCGTTTATTTAATCATAGTTGGGTGTTAGAACACTAGAGAATTGATTGTTGAAATTGTCGGACGTTCGAAGCGAAAAATGATTTTTATTAGTAAGCGAAATTGAACGAATTTCGTTTCGAGTTTCCGACGATGAAATTGAGTATATTGAAGTATTTCTAGGAAAGAATAAGTAGGATTTATGTAGAGAAAACGGATTTCGAAAGCCATAATTGAATAGAAATTAATATCCGAAAGTTTAGACGTTAAAGGGTATTAATAAAGATAAATGAGATTTTTATTGATTTTGAATGTTATTTGAATGAGTTAAGTGACCCTAAATGGATATTTGATGTTTTAGGATAAAAACGGAGAGTTCCGGAGGTATACGGAGGAAGATCGGATTCTATCCGGGAACGTGTTGTGAGTGGAACTACACGTTTTTAAAGTTTATATTTTTTTAAAGTTTATTTAAAATTAAAAGAATTTATTATAAATAGTTATTCATTTATTAATTGAATTTATATTATAATTCTAGCATAAAGATTTTAGTTTATTATTTATGTATATGAGAATGTGCTAGAAGTAAAGATTTTAGGCTTATTGCCTTGAGATTTAGAATATTTTAGTATATCAAGAAAAAGAAATTTTTAATAGTCTATGGTTTACCCTAGCCCCAGTTTAGTACCCGGCCGAATGCCCTATGCGTGATACGGTAGATGAGAGGAAGTCAGTCAGTGAGATTTGAGTCTAGTCGACTCTTGTGTGAGCGAGACATGAGTGATCCGTATATACGTATAGGGTAGTATAGTCGGTCCGCAGCTTGGGCTCGCTTTCAACGACTACATATGGTAGATTCCCACTTCTAGTGGTTAGCTAGAGTTTATATGCTACCACGCCAGAAGTAGATATTCCCTGAGTTACCATTTAGGCGAGCATTAGAAAAGGTTTTAAGAAAAGATTCCAAAAAGTGTTTTAGAAAAAAACTTTAGAAAGCGTTTTAGTTTTTAAAAACTATTTTTTGGAGAATACGTTATACAGAAATGAGTTTTAGTGTATATAACTTATACCACTCACTGAGTTATACTCATGTTTTTCTTTAAATGTTTTTCTTAAAAATTCTCCCATAGGCGCAAGAGCTAGTCGTCCAGTTGACGAGGTTTAGTCAGACGTGCAGGCGTACAGATATGACGACACCTATTATATGTATATATTTTGTTATTTTGATCATGTACATGTTTATGTATATAGTTGTAAATATTTTAAAGAAATAGTTGATGTATTAGTTAAAAATGTTTTATTAAAGTTTTCTGAAATTCAGTTTTCAGATTTTATTCACCTGTTTGTGGTTGTGTTGTGAGAAATGAGTTGGAGGCTCTAGAAGTTGAGAAATGAATGTCTTAAAAGTGTTTTTATAAACTGTATTTGAAAATTTCAGGGTGACATAGTTTAGAAAACAGACAGCATGCTGCCGAAATTTTTATTAAAAAGCGAAAAGTTTTTATCACTATCACCTTGCAAAAGAAATTAAAAGATTTAGTTAAATGATTTTTTGGTGCCCTAATGGGATTTCTCTGGGCTAAGTACAGGGTTTGTGGGAATTTTTTCGGGGTGCTACGGGGTCTTTCTCGAGTCTAGAGGAGGAATTCAGGAAGGGTCTCATCAATACAAATAACTAAAAATAAACAATCCAACAATCTTAAACAATTTTTATGTAAATATTAATAAAATTTATTCATAATGAACTATAATAGAAAAAAGTGACATTGAAATGGTATTTATATGCATAAAAAATAAAATGAATATTCAAAACAGTAGTTTTGAAATATTAATGATTAAGCATAATTTTTATTTATTTATTTTTTTTATAGAAGAGGGTTAAGCTAATTAGGTTTTTTATTTATTATAAGATTGAAAATATGTTATCTATATGAAGATAGACTTGGAAGAAAATATTCTAACAGAATTTAGTAATTTGGATTTAAATGAAAAGTTAAGATTATTTTTTTCTCTTTTTTTTCTCAGTTGTCTTTTGGTAATTTTTAAGTTGTTTGTCTATTAAAAAAAATTTTTAAAAATTCTGTTTTATATTATTTAAGTGTTAAAATCCTCATCATTTTCATTAGAATTTGGCATCATTGTTCAATGTTTAAAAATTTAACGTCACCTTATTCTTTATTATCATTTAAATCACTCAAATAAATAAAAACTTCACTTATATCTTCCAGAAAATACCCAAAAATGGTCTTACTTTCATATTATTATTATTAAATTTGTCCACTTCCAAAATCTGTATTTTTTCCTTTGATGGTTTAGGGTTGCGCCACCAAAATCTGTTCATGCTCTTTATCGTCAATCACTCCATCGTTGTGTGTGTGTGTTTTTTTTTTTTTTTTTTCTCCATGGTTTTTCATTTTGCATTTTAACTTTTTTAGTAAAAAATTTCAAAATGGCATGGAATAATGCTAAAGTTAATTGAGGGGTACTTCTATCCTAAAAAAGAAAAAGTATAGAGATGTCAATTAGGTCAAGTGGTCCTAGCTCGAGCAGCACCCATCCCTCAATTTGAGGGTAAGCTCATTTAAGTTCCTATATTGTAACTTGTGAGGGTTGGATTTTATTTTTAACTCCCGTGAACTTGAAGGGCTAAATTTAAGGGTAAAGTCAAATCAAAAATAGAAAAAAAATTAAAATTTAAAACTTTTACATTAAAAAAAATAAAGAGTAATGCTAAGGTTTCTCAAATTTTTTTTAATTTAAATTCATGTTCAAATGACATGCATATAAATTTTTAACAAAATTATCATATAATCTTACAATTTATAAGCAATGTAATTACTAGAAAAATAAAACATTATAAGTCCAACAGTCCATCCAAACACCTACAAGCAAACCTTGTGCTAAATAGGCCCAAGGGTAGGGTAGAAACATTCAAGGCCTACCTCATATTCGGCCTCAAGCATAGCTAAACTTTAAGGTCTTGTTTTTTTATAGGGTTTTCATCAAAAATGACCTTTATTTGATGACCCTTTGGGAAATTACCCTTTCTTTTTCAGATCTTTCCTAATGGACATTTTTTGGACAAAAATATCCTTGATTACAATGCTAATTACCACTTACCCACCCCTTTTCAGATTCATTACTCTCTCTGCCAAATTTTCTCTCTCATTCTCTCAAGCTGAATTTTCAAAATTTTTCTCTCATTCTCTACCAAAACTTGGGCGACGGGCCTCTCTTCCCTCTCTTCCTCTTCTTCTTCTTCTTATTATTCTTCTTCTTCTTCTTCTTCTTTCTTTTTTGTTGTTTTTCCTGCCTTGGTTCTGGGTCGCGAACCCAGAACCAGATCTGGTTCTGGGTTCGCGACCCAGAACCAGACGGTTCTGGTCGGCGATGAACCTGGGTTCGTCGTCTACCAGAACCAAGGCAGGAAAAAAAAAAGAAAGAAGAAAAAGAAGAAGAAAAGGAGAGAGGTCTAGTTTTGGGTCGCGAACCCAGAACCAGATTTCTTTTTTTTATTATTTTTTATTTTTTTGTGTTTGTTTGTTAATTATTGATTTGATAATGTTGTTGTTGTGGGAGATGATGATGTTGATGAATTGGATTGATGATGTTGATGAATTGTGAGAGATTATGAATTTTGATATTGAAGGAATGGGAGGGGTAATTTTGTTCAAAAAATAATAATAAGGTCCGTTTTGATAATTCAGAAAATTAGAAGTCTATTCTGTAATTTTTAAAAATACTTTTAAGGGCGCTTCTTGGATAAGAAGCGTCCTCTATTTTAAATTTGATAATTATGAAATAACCCCAAAAATTTATTTAATTATGAATTTCACCCTAAATTTTCAATTAAGGTTGAGAATCTCAACCTCGAGGTTGAGATTCCTAATCTGAAAGTTAGGATTGATAGGGAATCCTAATCTTGAGGTTGAGATTATGGATTTTGATATTGAAGAAATGGGAGGGGTAATTTTGTTCAAAAAATAATAATAAGGTCAGGTTTGATAATTCAAAAAAATAAAAGTACAATTTTATAATTTTAGAAAATATCTAAATTTAATAATTACGAAACAACCCTAAAAATTTGTTTAATTACGAAATATATATAATTGAATATTTAGGTTGACATTCTCAACCTCCAGGTTGGGAATCTCAACCTAAAGGTTGGGAGTTCCAACTTTGATTCAATATTCATATTTGAAATTTCAACTTCAAGGATGAAAATCCCAACCTTGAGGTTGGGAATCCCAAACTTGAGGTTGGGAATCCCAAACTTGAATTAACATCTAAGTTTAGGATTCTCAACCTTTAGGTTGGGATCCCAACCTAAAAGTTGAGAATCCCAATTTTTGATATTTAACCCTATTTAAAATTCCCAACCTCGGGGTTGAAATCCCAACCTATAGGTTGGGATTGATTTCAAAAATTACTCATTAAGGGCGTTTTTATCATTTCAGTGCTTTTATTAATAATAAAAAATAAAAAAGTTACTTTTGAGGATGGCTTCCCAAAAAGCGCAATTTTCTCAATTTTCTCTTTTTTATAAGGGATTGAATAACTTTCAATCCAATCCCTTTGTTTGTTGGCTGTATAGGACTAGATCCCCAATCCCATGCAACCAATTTTTTCCACCAATGGGATAAATTTAACCCATCAAATTGGTGGGTTAAAGTTATCCCACCATCTTGGAATGCCTTTTTTTTTTTTTTTCCTTAAATAACTTTTCATTTTTCATTTTTTGTAATTTGTTATATTATTTATATAAAATAATAAATTTATTTTAAAAATTATTTGTATATACTTTATTATTAAAAGATAATTTATTTTAATAATAGTTATAAAATACATGTTATTTTAAAAAACTAATTTTAAATAGTAAGTTTACTTTTTAAAATATAATTCAAATATTTTTTGTTTATTTTATTAAAATAATATAATGCACAATTGTTTTTTGTCCAATTCTATGGTACACCAAACTATGTAAGTACTATTTTTAATTCGATTTCATGCTGTACTAAACATATCGTATGATTAATTTATCAAATCATGATCAATTTAAACTTTTTAAAGTAATCTAATCTAATTCCCTCGTGCCAAACAGGGTCTAAAATTTTAGGTTCCACTTAATTGGCACCTCTACAAAAATAATAAAGGTATGGAAGCGGCTTAAATTCAGTAATTGCACTAATTTAAAGGTCTTTATTTATTTATTTATTTTACCTTTTTTTTTATGAAAATTACTGCGTACTTTTCTTAAAGATGGAAACTCAGGTAAAATTGGTGGCGTAGTGAAAGACGTGCATTACCGGGACAGTTTGCTGCTCGCATTAAATATCATTGTATTATTTTATTATATTTTTATTATTATTGGAGCTGATTCGGAAAATAATTGAAATCAAACGATATCAAACATTGGTGACGTGACCCGAAGAATGGTTTATATATAGAAGATAGCAACTCATGCACAGGTAGAAGGGAGGTCCACATGCAAAAGAGGAAAGACAACCACAAATGTGAAGTTGGGTGTCAAACCCGGTACCAGTCTTGGTTCTTAGCTATGCACTGCCATTTTAGCAATGACACTTTAGGGCACCGTTGGGTGCATAAGATTTGGAATGAGTTTGAGATTGAAAATGTCTCAAACTCTCAAATCTTATGTTTAGAGTGATTAATCTGAGAATGTAATATCAATCCCAAGTTCACTTGAATCTCAATTTCATGAGATTGTTGAATCCCACCCTCCCCCTTGTCATTCAATGAGAATGGATTCAATGGAATGAATTTTTGTCTCTCTCTCCTCATTAATTGTTTCTCCACTTACTCCATTTACAACATTATTAACTTTATGTATAATACAAGCTATGTTATATAATAATATATTTAAATTAATTTTATTCCAATCCAACCCTAACCTACATTTTACTATTTAAAATTATTCTTTGTAATTAAATTAATAAAATATTTTCTCCTTTTTTTTCCAGATTTTTCATAAAATTAATTTTAAGTATATAATAAAGTATTTAAATTAATTTTATTTCAATCCAATCTCAACCTACACCAAACACAATATGAAATATTTTTAACTCAATCTCAAGTTCCACAAATATGAGATAGTGATTTGTTATTCTAATCAAATTCATTCTATTTCAATTTAATCTAATTTATTTCATTTCAATCTTACATGCCAAACGAAGTCTAAAAGTATCATTGAATTGTTTTAGGGATTGTTTGTTTTGTCATCTGAAGGTTGAACATACACCACTGGGTAATAAGTGGAAAAACCAAACAACACTTGGTAGAAATTGTACGAATGGACTAGTACATATTCTGTTTTAGTTTTTACAGTTTAGTTTCGTGTAGAACAAGAAAGAAGATTGAGGATCTTAAGCTTGGCATCAATGCGGCCGTCTTCTCCAGAGAAGCGGGTGCCACTCGTTAGCATCACCAATCAAACTCGAAATGCTTCTACAACCTCATTTTCCTTCTCTACTTTGGTGGGTTTTTTCTTTTCTGTTCTGCATGAAACATATTAACCATATTCAAAGTACTCTTCTTTTCTTCTTTCTTTGTTAATTTGCAGAATTTTCGAAGCAATTTGGTTTTCCAATTTGTGGGTTTTATCAGATTTTTTAATTTTCTGAATTATTGGCTTGTTTTTTTTCTTTTTTAAACCTGTTTGGTTGGTGAGAAAATAGAAAGAAAATAACAAATGAATATATAACAAGACTCCAACTTGTTAACATGGGGCAAATCCACTCTGTGGATACTGTACATAATGTGATAGGGGTTACAGTTTTATCATATATATATGTGTGTGTGTGAGAGAGAGAGAGAGAGAGAGTAATTTTCTTATTTTATTATGAGAGTAGACATTTTTCAATATTCAAGGAGTTAATTTTTGGGTCGCATATTAGTGTTCAATCTTTGCAAGTATGGGTTCTGAACATTGGTGTTAATAAATTTCGCATTATGTTGTAATTATATATATATAAGAAAACCAAGAAACGTTGTTAGCATAGGAAGAGCAAGAGACAGTTCAATATGGTATGGAAAGTTTCGTTTTGACAATTATAGATATAACTTACAGAGATGGAAAGAAATCATATACATAGAGTGTAGAATTGGCATTCCAGAATATCAATGAACAGTACCACAGCTGTTATGTGAATTTATTAAACAGAGTCTGCCTATGATTTAGTTATTTTGCAATGTTGCCTTTTATTTATCCATGTTGGTTTTTTATGTTTGTGCCTCCAAAGAAGAGAGAAACTCTTGTCTTATTATCATTCAGGTACATAAATGTGAAAACAAATTTGTTGGCAAACTTCAGTGTCACAAGTTAGTGAATATAACACAACACAGCTTGATACCTGCTACTTAAGTGTAATGCATAAGCATCTGTTTAATAAAGTTACTTTCAATGGGTTGATTAGACCATAAACTACAAAATCAAGGGTGTATCTCATTTCTTTAATGTTTGATCTTAGATATGTGGTAATGCAGAGAAGCATCTTAATATTATTCAATAAATAATTTATCCTGGTACATTGTCATGGCATATGATATGTTTAAAATTTGGTGTTCTTAGTGTTCCACTGCTTGTGATGTATGGATGTGTTCTTATGAATACTATGGTGGAGGATATAGAAAGAGATTTTATCAGCTTTATGTCCAATATCCCTCTAATTAAATGCACCAATGTCTTTCTTTTTTATTATTATTTTTTGAAATACCAATGTGTTCACTCTGGGAACTTGATTTACAAAATTTCATGCTTGAAGGTACCATGCTCGACTAAAGTTGCTAAGGGAAAGATCCTATCAAAAATAAAAGTTGCCAAGGCAAAGAATGCACTGTCTACCAGCAGTGGTAACACAGACTTTTCTGGGAACTTCTTACCCGCATCCTTAAATACAAAACCTAGTGCAGCTGGTCCTTGTAAGGTTACATCTTTACCCAGACATGATGAAACACGCCCTGTTATTACCGCAGTTAGTGTTCCTTGCAGCATGGATGCTTCTCCTTGTAAATTGGATGGATACTCAGCTTCTGTGAATCAGTCAATGTCTGCTTGTGATTTTTTGAAGTGTCCTGAAGTTGAATATATAGACTACAATGGTATTCCAACAAGTGATTCTTTTGAAAGCAATTCATTTAGAAATCTACGGAATTCAGACCATACTAAAACAGCGGGTACTATAGTCAATTAAAAGTTATATTTTTCCTTTGTTCATCTATCAAGCTTAATCCATCAAACAATTTCTCATTATCACTGTAATTAATTTTTTCAGGATGCGAACTAGAATGGCTCATCTTTCTTAGCTCTGTAATTTACAGTCTAATAATTTGCTTGTAGGAAACATTTGCAATATAATGGATAAAAAAGTTGCTAATGAGGATGGCAATTACGTGAATCCACAGCTTTGTGCAAGCTATGCAACTGACATCTACAAGCACTTGCGTGAATCTGAGGTTTTCCACCTTTATGCTGGTTTTGCTGTTTCAATACACACACACACACACACGCACACAAGTTTTCATTAGAAAATTAATGGATAAGAAGGTAGTTAAGTCTATTTGGTGTCATTCTTACCTTCTTCGCTTTCTTAATTTTCCGCTATTCTAGTTGTCATACAATTAATTGACCCTGTTACAGCCTTGCTGGTTTATTATTAATTTTAGTAGTTTTAGCTTTGTAACATGACAAGATTCCCCTTTACTGGTTGGGGAAAATTGTCTCACAAGTGACAAGAACATAAATTTTTTTCCTTCCCATTAATTTTGATCCTACAAGCATAAGAACTTTATATAAATAATAGTCATCCTGCATATATTTGTAACTGTGATACTGAATACTTCTTGAATTTATAAAATTTTAATGACTTCAGCCACAGCACTATGCATAGTTCTTTCCTTGATAGAACCATACATAATTATTGATTCTGTTCTGTTTAATTATTTATTGACATCAATAACAATTTGCCTTTGCTGAGTATGGATAGTTGTTACTTTCTTTTGTTAGGTTTTCATGGATGTAACTGAACCTCCAACCTTATGTGAGAATACACATACACACAGAGTCAGAGACACACTGTATACTGATGTACGATGTTCTTATTACTTCTCTGATTTATTCAATCTTTGATTTTAGGTAAGACACAGGCCTTCTATGGACTATATGGAAAGGCTCCAGAAACATGTTAATACTAGGATGCGTGCAACACTTATTGATTGGCTAGTCGAGGTAAATTATGCAATTTAAGAATTGTCATCAGCCCCGCCCAATTGTTTTCGTGTTTTAATTTATGACAACTTTTTATCATGTTGGAATTAAGGTTTTATCTTGTGGTATGAAATTTGAATTGTCAATATTATCTAACATTTTTTACATTTGTAAAACTATGGTTTTCAATATCTGTCTGGTATGATTGATGGTCTTAACTTTTGTATTCTATTTTCAACTATAGGTAGCCGAAGAGTATAGGCTTTCACCCGAAACACTTTTTCTGACAGTCAATTATATTGATCGTTATCTTTCTGGAAATGTGATCATTTGGAAACGATTGCAACTTCTTGGTGTTGCCTGTATGATGATTGCAGCGTAAGATTTTGGCTTTTGCAGTGTTGCCTGTCTTCCACCGATAAATATTTATGTGAGTAAATATGTGTTAAGATGGGATGTAAATAATAACTGGAAAAGTTATAATATTTCCAGTAAATACGAGGAGATATATGCACCCCAGGTGGATGAGTTTTGTTATATTACTGATAATACGTACTCTAAAGGGGAGGTCAGTATTTTATTTTCCTTCAACAGAATTTGCAGGGATAGATTTTATTTATATTGCTTTATTCTTCCTCACTTTGCAAGTGCTGAGCAATTTACTTGCTGCAGGTTCTTGAAATGGAATCTAAAGTGTTGAGCTACCTGAAGTTTGAAATGACAACCCCAACAGCTAAATGCTTTTTGAGGTAATGTTTAATCTTTTCTGTTTCTATTGAGATATCAAGTGCTTTCTCGAAAGCTTTCTGGGTATTGACTTGCTATTCATGTCCATTATTCAGGCATTTTGTTCATGCTGCCCAAGTAAGTACAGAGGTATCTCTTCTGTGGAATGAATTATTTCTTGTATTTGATTATCATGTCTTTACTTATTTTTCCATGTACTTTTGTCTAGAACATAATGACATTGTACATAATGCTACTGTTACTACTTTTGTCTAACAATGGCTGTTATCAAGTGCTGGATAATCTATGACAGTCTACATGCTGCCTTTTTTGAAGGTTACATCCGTGAAGTTGGAGTGCTTGGCCAACTACATTCTGGAGTTATCACTTCTGGAGTACAACATGCTTCATTATGCCCCATCAGTAATAGCTGCTTCTGCTACTTTGTTGGCCAATTTTATACTTCACCCTTCAAAGAAGCCATGGGTATGCACCGGAAAATGATTAGGCCAGTCTTGCTTGTTGCTGAGATATTCTTTTTTTCCCCAGTATGGTTGGATAATGCTATACTCTATTCTTGCATTTTTTTTAAAACAGAATTCGACCCTAAGTCATTACACGCTTTACCAGCCCTCGGATCTGTTTGACTGTGTGAAGGCGCTACACCATCTCTTTTGTAATGGTGGTCAATCTAATTTGCCTGCAATCAGGGAGAAGTACAGTCAGCATAAGGTGAACACAAACTCTCTCTCTCTCTAGGATATGCATCTGCACCAAAGACTATTTCCAAAGCAAAGCCATTATTAATATTTGTACACTTCTCTAGTATACATACAACTAATATGTAGGAGGAGTACATAATATATTGTATGTTTCTTCGGTAGCATTTATGAACTGTAGAGCAAGAAACTAGATTGAGAATCTTAGTAGCCTTCTTTGCTAGAATTGCATTTTAATTACATTGTCCTATTGCACCGTGAATTTAGGTCAATGAGACCAACTAGGTCTGGAATAAAAACCTGCAATTTAATTTAAAGTTCGCGTGCAGGCTAAAAGAATCGAACCTGGCAAAACTACAAAGATTGCAGTGATTAGATTGGCTTTATCTGATCATACTCAACTTAATAAGAATGTTGAACAACCTGGGCATATCTGCCACTTTTTTAATGATTTCATTATCATTGGTTAATCCTTTGTGACGCACAAACAACTTTTAAAACTTGTTGGCTTCCACTTAACACAATACTGTTGTTATTTCAACAAACAACATGATCCTAATTGTATGATGTGAAATATTGATGAAATTTATATGAGTTTCTACTTGATGTTGATGCAAAGTGACATGTTTTCATCTTCACCAGAACAAATATGTGGCGAAAAAGTACTGTTCCCGTTCAATACCCTCAGAGATTTTCAAGATTTGAGTGACATTTTCGGTGCTGTATTATGTGTAATCAATGCTTCTGTTGGTAGTTGCTCGTTGTTGTTGTAATTGATGTGCAGACCTTCAACCCAGTACCCAATTTCTCCTTCTGGTAGCAGCTGCAGATCTTGAACATACTGAATTTTGACATCTCGGGTTGTAATTTTGCATTGCTATTCTTTGTTCACTAAACACTCATCTCCTAACCTTAGTCTTCTATATCACTAAACAATAAATGTACATTTTGATAATGTTTGGGATTATTGTAGCTTAAAGCTTAAAAAATAATAATCAAACTCAGAAGAAAAATACGTTATTATTTGGTAAACTCAATTTATGAACAATCAATTCTTAGGGGAAAAAAAAAATCAAGGACGTGTTTGCATGTGATTATATTAATTTGAAAATTTGACGTAAGTTTCTTTTTTAAAAGTAAAAATAACATTTAAAAAAAAAAAAAAAAAAAGGTTGAAAGAGGATCTGAGCTAACTTCATCAACACTGGTGGCATCAATTTGGTTCCTCCAAAGCCGGATGATTGAGGAGATGAGTCACCTTCTCTATTGCTAGGGGAGGATTGGCTCGGACCTAAGTCACTATCACGGTTGACATCAATTATTTTTATTAATTAAAATTATGTTAATTTATTATAACAATAATTAAAATCAAATTAGTTTTATTTTATCATGTTTTTAATCTTTCACATTCTAAAATAATATTAATAGATGGGGGTATTATTATCCTTAAATATAGATAATGAGGGAATAATTTCTCCCATTCATCTTTGAAAAGCAACCCTTAATTAGGTGATTATTCATTAGGTTTTATTTTCCCCTCCAAAAGAGTTACCTTAAATTTAGGTTATTGAGGGATTGATGATTCAAATTCAAAATTTGTAGGGTGCAAGTGTGAAAGGTATACTGATATACCAACGTCATTTTGTTGATGATTGGTTAACCTATGATAATCCTAAACGCACAAATGATTAGAAATTTGACTAGAAGATTTTAGGTTTTAATCTTTTTAGTTCGATATTAGAAGGCATGTGTTTGTTGTCTGAGTTTTGTGCTAGTTCTCAGCTGCGAGTTTTTATTTTATGGTTGCAAATTTTGATGTCTCATAAGTCATATCTCATGCAGGCGGACAATGACAGTGACCCATTTACTTGATTATTTTAGGCATCTTACATAGTGTGAAATAAAGAGAAACGTTCCTGAATTTTGAAAAAGAAACGCTTCTAGGGTTTAGTAAATTAAATTTCTGCTCATGATTGCGCAGTAGGTGAGCCTTTGTTTGTCTTTCTTGCTGGTCAATAATTAACAAAAATTATGGAGTTAGAAACTTTCAAGATCATTCACCGCCATTTAGTAAAATTGGTTAAATACCAATCTCGACCTTAAAACTCCGTTTGGTACGTGAGATCGGATTAGATTATTTATATGAGATTGGATTGGATTGAATTAATTTAACTACAATTTTATGTTTGATGAAATGTCCGATAGAATTAAAAGTGAGGTGTTCTGAAATTATCATCATGAGTGTTTTTTTTTAAATCCCACTATTTTAATAAAAATTGTCTTCTTCTTCATCAAACACCACATACAACTCTCTCTTTCTCTCTGCAGGATCTAAATCAAGGATTGTTTTCGTGATCTTGGTTGGAAGTTGTAACTCGAATGAGAGAAGCTTCGGTGGAACTAGTTTTGATTGGGGTTAGTTTTCTCAATCAAACCCGAAAACAACCCCCCATGATTGGTCTTTAGGAGAGAGAAGTGATGAGAGGCGTGGGTGAAGAGACAAAAACTTTATTGATCTAGAAATTTTCCTCATTCTCTTCTTCCACAAAATCTTCTTTAATCAAATGTCATTAAAAATAAATAAATAACACAAAATTTTCTTGATCTGAAATTTTCAGATCATCAAATCCTTCTTAATATCCAAATCCTCTTTAAATCAAATTTCAAAAACAAAATAAGATAGATTTTTTTCTAGATTTTGTTCTTCAATCAAAATCATCTTCCATCAAATTGCAAGATTAAAACAAAGTCCATCTGGAAACATCTTAATCCATTTGACGAGGATTTGATTTGATTCGACAATGATAATGGAGAAAGCAGAGGTGTTGGTGAAGAGAGAAGACAATATATATATATATATATATATATATATTAACCTAGTTATTTTCTTAACTCATGTGCTCAATGGGCTTGTTTTATCCCGCTAGAGTAGGTTAAAAATAAGGAATTTAGTGAAGACCCATTTGATTGCAACAAACATGAGTTTGGATAAAAATTTATCCAAACCCAGTCCTATCCCATCAAACAAATGAGACTTAAGAGATTAAAAGTTCCAAGTTCAACTCTTGTCTTTTAAAATACAATATGTGAGTTATAAATCTTCTGTTGATAGAAATTGATCTCTCCCCAATTGTAGGAGTAGTCATTTGAATAGCGCTATCCGTGATCTACTTTAGTAGATCGCATATCAATGTCACAAAAAAAAGGTCTCAAAACAAAAAAAAAAAAAAAAAAAAAAGAATATGTTGACATTCATATATTAATAAGCTACTAATCATTAAACTCTTTCTTTTATTTACCTTTCCATCTACTTTAATAGTTAAAGTAAGGTTTAAATCTCATTATGTGTATTTTTCAAACATTTATGAATAGTTTCGTGTATGTTATCCTATTGTAAAATTAATAATAATGCTTGATCCAAATTGCATAATAATTAATGTTGACTGTTTCCATAAATCTTTTACTAGTTGAGTCAAATTAAAACTTAAAATAAAAAAAAAAATGTTATTAATCTTTAGTAGCATTTAATCAATGAGATTCGTTTTTTATTTATTGTTAAAGCAAAGCTCATTTGTCAAAAACTGAAATTTAATATGTTTATTTAAAAAAAAAACATTTATTACTTGTAAGGAATGACTAAAATTATTAAAAAATCTTTTAAAAAAGCAATAATAATTCGAAAAAGTGATATATAGTTTTGCATAACAAATAAAAAAAAATATATACGAACATTGTGAATTTGAATTTTTGGATTGGTATAAACAATATTAGTTAATTATATATATAATATGTCGAATTTAATGAGGCTTAGCTTTGGCAGCCCTCGGTCTGTTGTAGGTCAATGATTCAGTATCGAATTTGTACATATACGCTTACTAAAAAAGACAGATTTAGTGACCGTTTGAATTTCGAATTCAAACTACCAAAGCTAACCTGACAGCCAGTGAAACTTTAAACAATAACAGCCCTCTTAAAATTCTCAAAACCCACACAACGCTGACATCCGACTCCTAAGTGGCACGTTCTAATTGGATGGTGTAAAGCGCAAAAAACTCACAAGAAAACACAGTGGCAGAAGTACAGTGGGGGGCCCACAGACGCTCCTTAACGTTTATCGAACAGAATCAACGGTCACGATCGATCAAGAATTCAAATCCAGCCTCTTCCCCGCCTCAAAAGTAATTATTTATTATATACCAAAAATAAACCATAAAACGCAGAAACCTGAAAGGAACATCATCAATTCAAAAATCTCTCTCCCTCTCTCTCTCTTTTTGTTCAAGATTCAAGAACTTGGTTTTGATACCACACAATGTCGAGCCGGAACCGGCGTTCTTCGTTTTCTTCATCGACCACGTCCTCTTTGGCCAAAAGACATGCTTCTTCGTCGGAGTTCACAAGCAAGTTCACGGCAACGGCCAAGAAGCGAGCACCACTCACTAACCTTACTAACCAGAGGAGTTTGTCTCAAAATGCTTCAAGAACCTCCTCTAATTTGGTAGGTTTTCAAGTTTTTCATTCCAAGAATACTCTGCATTGTTTAATGTTTTGTCTGGCAAACAAAAGAGTGTAAACGTGTGTGTTTAGTTTCACTTACCTAGATATGGTAGGTATTTATCTTTCTGTGTTTTTGAAACAAGGTAGGGTAATATCTTTCTAACAATTAAATATTTAATCAAACATTACTCGCCTATAATTTTGTAATTTGCTAGTTTACTTTTTTAATTATCCAATTAGAATGAAAACCCTGGGTTTGGCTTCAACATTTTTAGTTAGTTAAATATTTTATACCTGCAACTTCATGGTTAGAATCCCTTCACATGTGTAACAAAGGTTCGAGACCCTCTTATGCTCATTACCAATTGTATGTGTTATCAGAGTAAATTTCCTGATTTCTCACCAGTGGTGCCATATTAATTTGTAATTGATTAAAAATAATAATACTAATAATAATCTAAGGATTAAAGCAACCCTCTATATATGAATTTATATAGTGTTGGAAGTGTAGAACACATTTTTATGTCCAACTGCACTTTAATTATAAAGGCATTGACATGTTTCATTTTAGAGCTTGATTTGCTAAATGTGGTGCTTGAAGGTACCATGCTCGACTAAAATTGCTAAGCCAATTAAGGCGCCTTCTGCTGGCAGTGGTAGCACAAGCTTTTCCGGGAACGTTTTACCTGCATCAGTAAATGCAAAATCGAGCGCTGCTGTTGCTTCTAAAGTTACATCTTTACTAACAAGGGATGAAATTGCTCCTCCTACTGTTACTGCACTCCCTGTGGTGCCTTGCAGCATGGATATTTCCCCAAGTAAATCAGATGGAAATTCAGTTTCTATGGATGAGTCGATGTCTGCTTGTGATTCTTTTAAGAGCCCTGAAGTGGAATATATCGACAACAATGACATTCCTGCAATTGATTCCATCAATAGGAATACATTTAGAAATCTTCATATTTCAGATGACTCAGAAACAACAGGTACTGTGCTTGAATGCACTTCAGTTTTTCACTTGAACTTTGGCCAGTGGCACAGTTTGTCTCAAATTAAAATTTCTTGGATTGAGAACTGAACTTGCTGATTTGCTTGTAGGGAACATTTGCAGAAGAGATATACTTACAGAGATGGGAGTGGATGATAAAAAAATTGTTAATGTTGATGATAATTACACGAATCCACAGCTTTGTGCGACCTATGCTTGTGATATCTACAAGCACTTGCGTGCATCTGAGGTTTTCCATCTTTATCTTGATATATGTATATATGCATATGGACATGTTTGCTCACTCTCTTTCTGTAGACTTCGGCAATCAGTTTCGAGTAAATGAATTCAACTTTCGTTAAGAAATCATTTGCTTCTTAATAATCACATGCGGAGTTGTGTGTCAAAGTAACTTCATTATTATGTTTAATTTGGTTGTCTGCCCTGAGTTTAATTGAAAGATGTGGATTGATATGTAGACAGGAGAATGAAAAGACCAACTGATTATAGAGTAAAATTTTTGTGAACTTTTGCAGATATTTAAGGACAAATTATTTGATTGTCCAATGATTTAATTGGTTTTGCTCTACCCCTTTATAATACTGCTTTGAATGAGTACTATGTCTGGCAATCATTGAAATCTCACTGTCTCTAACCAAATAGGCTATAAAAGACGTATGCAAAAGGGTTGTATATGGCTACGGGTTTTGTCGGTTTTAGTTATAGACTGCATGGGGATAAAATAATGCTGGTTTATGTTATGGGGCAATAACTGAATTGTTGACTACAATAATCTGGAATATTCCTTTTAAACTTGGATTTACTTTATCTTGTTTAGTGAATTCGAGTCTGAAGCCTAAGCTCTTAGTAATTTATCATTTTTTCTTACTATGTGCTCCTCTCGTGGATTTTAGTCCAGGAAAAGGCCTTCAACGGACTTTATGGAGAGGATTCAGAAAGATATAAATCCTAGCATGCGTGCAATTCTGATTGATTGGCTTGTGGAGGTAGTTTAAATCTTTCTACATTGTATACATTGTTTATCACCATGCTAAGAGTGCCATTGTTTTTAGTTTGTGAAGGCTGATTTTTTAATTCCAATTGCAGGTGGCTGAAGAGTACAGGCTTGTACCTGATACTTTGTATTTGACAGTAAACTACATAGACCGTTATCTTTCAGGGAATGCCATGAATAGGCAACGCCTACAATTGCTTGGTGTTGCCTGCATGATGATTGCATCGTAAGAAAACAGCATCTCGACTCTTGGTTATTTGTTTTTGCTATATAAGACATCTCGATTTTAGTCATAAGATTTTCACTTCCATATGGATATAATATTAATCAGATAAATAACCTAATTGCAGAAAATATGAAGAGATTTGTGCACCCCAGGTGGAAGAATTCTGTTACATAACTGATAACACATACTTCAAGGAGGAGGTAATCGGTTCAAACCTTCTTCTTCTGAGTTTTGCATTTCTAACCCTTCCTCACCTTGTTACTATTCTACCTAGCTAGCCTGAATATAATTAATTATTAAGCATTCCAATGGCTTCAGGTTCTGGAAATGGAATCTGCTGTTTTGAACTACTTGAAGTTTGAAATGACAGCCCCTACAGCTAAATGTTTCTTACGGTAAGTAAGAGTATATCAATTTTTAAAATTATTCATTATTTAATTAGTTTGCTCAGGGTTGTGATATATTGAAACGTCCAAATATATGTAGGCGATTTGTTCGTGCTGCTCAAGGGATCAATGAGGTATTTGCTGACTTGAGTTCTCAGTATGTTAATATACATGTATCTAATGTAAGCGGAGTTTAAATATAACAGGATTTGGCTTTAACAGGAGGATAATCTCCTCGACCATTATGTGTAATGTAATAATTAATATTGTCTTTTAGGCCATCTATGCGTGAAAAGGAAGGCCGAAAGAAAAATAATAGTAGCCATCATATATAGTCACTCCTGTTCTTCTGTGAAAGAGCGAACTTATTGTTGTTTGAACTGCTATCTCCTCCACAGGCTAAAACCTTTCTTCTTTGTGCTGATTTTACGTGGTGTTTGGCAGGTTCCATCATTGCAGTTGGAGTGCTTAGCAAACTATCTGGCAGAATTATCTCTACTCGAATACAGTATGCTCTGTTATGCTCCATCACTTATAGCTGCTTCTGCAATTTTCTTGGCAAAATACATGCTTCTACCATCAAAGAGACCTTGGGTATGTATCATCAGCATCTCTTGCTGAGAATTCTACTTGTATTACCTTTCGACAGAACTGTAGTATGATATATAGACTGATCTGTTTTGGTGCAGAGTTCTACATTGCAGCATTACACACTTTATCAGCCTTCTGACCTGATCGACTGTGTTAAAGATCTACATCGTCTATGCTGTAACAGCAATAGTTCTACATTGCCGGCAATCAGGGAAAAGTACAGTCAACACAAGGTAATAAACGATACAATAATATCTTAAAATATTGCAAACATTCACGTTTCAGTGTTTGGTATTGTATTTACTAAGTCGCCTAATTCTAAAATGTGATTTTTATACCTCAGTACAAATATGCGGCTAAGAAGCATTGCCCCCCGTCAATGCCACCAGAGTTCTTCCACAACAACAGCAGCTACTAAGGCGGTTGCACATAACTGTTCCAATATCCCATTGGATAGACTTTGAGGTCACTTGCCCTGCTATTCATGGTTCCAAGACTTCGATTTCATTTGGTCCCATCTTGTTGTATTATCATTCTTTTTTCCAACAGTTTTCTGCTTTTGCAAATTGAAGTTTCTGGTGACTCTGCACTATTGAGTCAAATTACCCTTCCAAAGATGAAAATCTTGTATGATAAATTTCTCACATTTTTAGTCCACTGCTATTATTTTTCTTTTATTTAGTTATCTGCAAAGAAATTTTCACCTGTATATATTTCTTGCCCGTCCTCTTATAATCACAATGGGTGTGGAGATGGCTTTTATTTGTTTATTTTATTTTATTTTTTTAAAAATAGAGACAAGACTTTGAGTCTAAAATATGGGTCACCATTATGACTAAAATTATCTATTTAAATTTTCTTCGTTGATTTCCTTTCCATCAAGTGATGTAAAATGTTTTAATGAAAACATGGGCGGGTCTTAAATTGAAAAAAAAAAAATAGGTATTAATGTCATAAATTTAAGGTAAAATTTTAAATTGATATATAATTTAATAATCTTAATACACCTAACAAATATTTGAACAATATTTTGTGATAGACATTGGCGCTCACGGGCTCTACGGAGTTTTTGGGCTGGGATATCAATTTCCATCGTATGTTAATGATTAATATGAGCATTTAGTATGGTAGTCACAAATCAAAGATGAAAAACTAAGCACTCTGTCCTGAATTTGTTTATATAAAACACTAGAATATTAACATTATGGATTAACATGAGCAGGAAATAATAGATTTAACGTATACAATATTGACATACGTGCAGCATACAGACACACTTAAAAATACATATATAGATTCAGGATGCGCAGTAAGGCTTAGTGGTAGACTCATAGGGTTGAAGTCTAACGCCATACTGGGGGGGCATTTCATTGAGCCAGTGACAGTCCTCGAATGCACATTCCTCATTCTTTTGCCACTTCACATCAACCGGCCTCATGAACCTCGGTCCCCAAGCAGGGGTACCATCCTCATATGAGTTATGTGTCAATCTCTTTAAATCAGAGCCGTCCAATTTTATGGTGTATATCTCACCATAAGGTTGATAATGATGTGAGCTTGATATGGGCTCAGCTGATATCCCACCATAATCTGTAGTAAACACTAGACTCTTCCCATCCGGACTAAATGACGGGTGGTTTGCCCGCCCGGCCGACCCGCTTTGTACCAGCTTCCTTAACCCGGTTCCGTTCGGATGGATCAGATACAATTCGAAACTTCCGGATCCCGGATCATGTCTATCCGATGCAAAGGCAATCCAATCTCCATCAGGTGACCAGCTACACATTGTGTCCGACCATGGACCTTCTGTTAACCTGTAGAGCCCAGCTTTCTCTCCCTCCATAGCATCCATTATGTACAAGTTCTTATGACCCGTCCGACCCGACCGGAAAACAACCCATTTGCCATCGGGCGAAACTGACGGAAATGCGTTATTCTCGCCGTTAGTGGTTAACTTCTTAACGCCATTCCCGTCCTCCACGTCGATGGAGATTATATCAACCGCAGTACTTTCACTGGCAAAAGTGGGGCCCGTGCTGGTATACACAATCCCTTCTTGAACCGGGTTCCACGCCGTGGAGAAAGCGGTTTCGGGGTAAACCTGCCTCCGGTTCGAACCGTCCCGGTTCACGACGTACACACCGGGGAAATCAACGTAAGCGATGCGGTCACCGTCGGGTGAGAAGGAAGGGAAGGAACCGTCCACTCTAAAAAGTGAGATACCGGGTGAGGGGCTCTGGACATTCTCGAGTAACAAGTGGGTGTTTTTGTAATTGTCACCACCTCTGCACCTGTGGTACCCGACTCGGACTGAGTCGGGCGAGATAAACGGGTTGAAGTGGTGAGCGTTGGGCGACACCAAACGAGTCAACTCGATAAAGCGGTTGTTCACAAGGTCAAATAGCTCTATGTGGCGGTAACTGGAACCGGGTCGTCTGGTAGCAACCGCTATGAAGTTGTTGTTACCTGGTGAAGTAGCCGGAGTGAAAACGTGGAGACCAGGTGGTGTGACTCGTTGAACCATCACTGAGTCAGTAGAAAAGACTCCGTTTTCGGGTAGAGTGGCTTTGTAGACACTGATCCAGCCGTCTTGGCTTCTTCTATGGAAAAACAGAGTGGAATCGTCGACCCAACAAGGCCAGGCTCCGCGTTCGAGGATCTTGACTCGGTGAGTGCCGTCACGAGTCAAGAACACGTAGATATCTGTAGTTAAATCCTCGACCTCACCTTGCCAGCCGTCGAGTCCGTAAGAAGCGACGGCGGTGTAAAGGCCAGAAGGGGAAACAGCAGGGCTAAAATCGGCAATTCCCGGAGGGGTGAGTCTTCGAGTGGAGCTGGTCGGCAAGTGGGTCGAGTAGACGGCTGCCCAACTGGCCCTGGCCTTACCCGGATCCTCATGAGTGGAGACGTAGATTAAATACTCACCCGCCAAGCTGGGCTTGTCTTTCATGGAAATGACAGGATTGTCCTCCTGAAGCAAAGGTTGTTGAAGACGAAGTTGAGGTAGGAGATGATCAGGCGATGAATAGTAAAGAGCATCGTAGTATATGTTGGATGATCCGTTTCTCTCAGTGACGTAGATGAGTTGTAGAGTAGGTGTTTGTGTTTGATTAAAGTTACGCAGAAGATGAAGAGAGGTTGATTGCGAAAGGAACTGGCCGTTGAAGTTGACGGAATTAGAGTCGGTGATTCGAATTTCCTGGGAGGCAGACGCAGAAACGGGGAGGGTAAATATGTCAAAGAAGTAATCAGATCTGCCGAGCGTTGTGAAG
Organism: Litchi chinensis; assembly: GCA_019925255.1. Taxonomy (NCBI): domain Eukaryota; kingdom Viridiplantae; phylum Streptophyta; class Magnoliopsida; order Sapindales; family Sapindaceae; genus Litchi; species Litchi chinensis. The sequence goes on from CM034468.1 coordinate 16,002,213, forward strand.
ATGATGCTGCTGGAACTCCCAAATTCATCATCCGCACCAACACAAACCAAACACACTAAAACTAGACATTTTAGCAGATGGAGGTTCTTCATCATCATCATCACCAGTGGCAACCGCTGTCACTGACCTTCCGCTTTACAAATTAGAAACAGGAGTTGGTTGGCGTAAGACATGACGTCCATGGGCCCCATTTATTACACGTGGCCAATCTCTATGGTTTTCATCACTCCATTCTTATCTACACTTGGACAAGTGACATTCCCCCCCTTTTTTTTAACTATATCTTTCAAGTTGCTCCAATTATAAATACAATTAGCCCACTAACGTCTCCCTTGGACAATCATTTGCCACGCGTCATTGGAATAAAATATATTGAATTAAATTAAAATAAAATAAAATAAATTAAAAAATATTATATTATATTTAATAAAATTTGAAATGTAATTAAAATTATATCATATTATATTTAATGTAGATTAAATTGGATTATAATGAAATTAATTTAAATATTTTATTATATATTAAATTAAATTTAAATTTATAAAAAAATGAAAAAAGGGCTTAAGATTATTTGGGTTCTGCACTATATTTAAGTTCATCAACCCATAGTCATCAACATCATCAACTCAGTTCATCAACATTATTATTAACATCACAACATCATTATCTCCTATAACAACATTATAAATAACATCAATAAAACAGTTTATCAAAAAAAAAAAAAAAAAAAATCAAAACAATTTATCAAAAAAGAAAACCACATTCATCTAGGTTCGATGAACTTAGATGAAGGTTTATCGAATCCAGATAAAGTTCTTCATCTAATAACCCCACATTCATATTGTTGACGTTGAAATCCAGTCGACGAGTATTCAATACCCAATATCTACAATCAATGTGAGAAAACACAAAAATCGAGAAAAATACAATAAATGACCAAGAACAACATAAAAAAACAGGAGATTTTTAACGTGGTTTAGCGGGTGCGCCTACGTCCAGGACTGTCTCTCTAAAATTCTGCAGAGTGACAGTATGTTCTTATCTGTATCTATTTTTTACAATGGTTTCAGCCCCTATTTATAGAGGAAGAGTTGTTATAGATTAGGAAACAACAAAATAGGAAGAGAATTATGAATTAATTATACTTTCTAATTAGTAAGAATAAAATCAGGAAACTGTTCCGTAATATCCGAGATAATGTTGACTGAGTTTGAATTTGAATTAACTTTCATATCTGATGAGAGAATCACGATTAGATTGGGTAATTGCCATATCTGGAAGATTCTACATTAACTGTGCACTATACGAACTGTTTACTGTCTTGAGCGACCTCGAGTTGGATCTCCCTGATAAGCGAGCTATGCATAGAACGATGTATAATTTAATCAGGCTGAGGCAAGCTGAAGAGCTCGCTAGGACAAGCTGTAGAGCCTGCTGTGCTTGAGATTGATAGCTGGGTTTTGGCCTCTGGGTGATCTTATTGGGCTGACTTGTTAGGCCTGTGCATCGAGTTGATTTAGTGGGCTTTTATCAGGCTTTTACCTGCTCATTGAGTGAGTCTAGAAAATGCATATAACATCAGTCCCCTAGCTCTCAATTCGTTCTGCGAAGTGGGAGCTTGAGCTCGTTGGTAAAAGTTGCTTCTTTGGTAAGCTAGCTTGAATTACCGTTTTCGCGCCCTTTCAAATGCTATCACATCGGTTTGACACGTGGCGGTTATGCATGAGGTAACTAACCCGACATTGGCACGTCCCTTGCACGCGCATTTAATGAGCACGTTTTTCAACTGACAGCTACATGATTAGAAAGCCGTACCTCGCGCTGCACCGTTGGATTGATGGCGGTTACATAGCACGTAAATCTGATGGCTGGTGCTCGAGCTCGTCCATCTATATAAACTGGTAGAGCCTTTTCATTCTCTTTTTCATCTATCACTTTCTCTCAAAGCCACCAAGTTTTCTCAGCAAACTCACTGGTTTTTCACGAAATCGACACTTCCAGTCACCGTTTTTCACACTTTCATCAAAGATTCACGGTAAGTTCTTTCTTTTGACTTCAAGCCTTCAGTTTTTTGGTTCATATTGTTGAGTTTGCATCATATTGTGCTTGCTTCTTCTATTGTTGTGTTTGAGATGGTTTGAATATGTCATATTCTTGATGTTAGGTTTTTCGCTGTTCTAGATTTCTTGTTGAACACGACTTTTCAACTTCTGTTAATTTGATCTGTAGCATGTTTGTTTGTGAGCTGATTACTGTTTATGGCCCGTTATGCATGTGAACTATAGGATCAAGCACCTGTAGACTATTAGCTCGCAGGTCGTTTCTTCATAGGTCGAGCTCCCCATTGTACTAGTGGTTTGCAAAATAGAAGACTTAAATTTTTTTTTAATATTTTAATAATCTGTTTGCTGCGACCTGAACATACTTCTTTTATACAGATGTCTTCAAGTGGAGCTCGTAATGAAGCAACTCTAGGTAGAGAAGCTCGTGAGCAGGATGAGACCCAGGCACGAGCTAAAAAGGAAAGAGAAGCTCGCGAGACATTCGCACACAATTCCTCTTCGTTGAATCTTTTCGATATGATAGGGCTTGCTATTCAATTTCACATCCCTAAGGGTTGTCGTGCGTTGACACCCATTCCCACAAGCCATGCCTGCTATCCTCCATGGGGTACATCGCTGTCAGTACCCAACATCTCCAGTACGGACTAAGATTCCCCATTCCCCGATACCTGATCGACTTCCTCAACACAGTCAAGCTCGCGCCATTCCAATTGACACCGAATTCATATGCGCAGTTGACTTCGTTGACTCTGGCCTTCCTAAAAAACGACCTTCCTGCCCCCAACTCCAAAATCATCCAACACCTTTATAGCTTCAAAGCTTTGAACACTAAACAGGGGAAAAAACCAGACGACATTTATTATCTCACAGCTCGCTCATCTGACTATAAGGAACTCCTACCCTAAGGAGGTGCGAAAGGCAAGTCTAACGTCGGGAAATATAAAACGAGTTGGTTCTTCGTTTCCTGCCCTTCTCTCATGGGTCTCAACAATTTCAGCTTCGTTTTGAGCTCAGGTATGTAGAGGGGAATCTTTAGTGAGCTAAGATTTTTTTTTTTTTTTTTAACATTTTGCTTTACAGACTGAAACTGGACGAGTCTCCTCTCAGCGATGAGGAGAGAAGGGCTCTCGAGGTGTTCGCGAACTTGGATGAAGCGAGCATCAACGCTAAATTTGACAACGCCCTTCTCCGGGCTCACGGCCTTGCTCCCCCTGAGGATTCTCCGTTACTAGAACCTGAAGTGGACATAGGGAGTATGGATGATAACCCTATACTTCCTTCTGTTCTTGAAGTCCTTGTCACCACTTCGTGAGCAGATATAGCAGCTCATGCCCCTAGCTCGCAAGCAGAAACTCCTGTTGTGTAAATAGATTCATCCCCTTCCCCTATTCAAACAGTTATTCCAGGGGTTATGTCCTCGTCTGCCCAAGCAGATCATGCATTTACCCCAACAGTACTAGCAACTACTGAAGCAACTCTAGCTTCAGCTCGCAACTCGCTAATAGGCGAATCTCAACCAGTGGTTCCCCTAGCTCCTGTTACTTCCTCTGGGCGAGCCCTCACAAAAAGAAGGAAACTTACTCTTCTGGAGTTCTCTCCTGAGCAACCTGCTAAAGCTTCAGCCTCTTCAGCTACTCCAGCAAAGCGACCTGTTGAAGCCTCAGTCTCTCCAACTGCTCATTCAAAGCGTTCTAAGCGACCTGCTGAAGCAAAAACTCCCTCGGTCGCTGCTTCAAGAGAGGTACCACCTCCAGAAACAGCAGCAGATCTTCCGTTGGTTTCGGCTTCCAGCTCGTAACCTGGAGAAGGGGATGTTCCGTCTGAGGTTGCTCCTTAGACAACCCGAGCTGGAACCAGCAGGAGAATAGCAAATTTGTCTAGGCGTACCTTTCTTACGCGACGTCATGTTTACCAGAGTGAAGAGCCTGACGCCCCGGAGGCTGAGAGGACTCCATCGCCAACAAAACCAGATATCGAGGTTGGACCTGGGGGGAGATATTTAACTTCTTTCCTCGACAACTGGACATTAATTATGCTGACTCATGTAAGGGTCTTAGAGAATAGGTCCCTTAGGGGTACGGACCTAGATGAGTACGCAGCTCGACATTCCATGTTGATAAGTCATTTTTCTTTTATCTTCTGGCCTCTTTACTTTAATAAATATTAAATTGTAGAATTTTCAGGGCGCTCTTGCATCAATAAAGCGAAGGAGGGAGATGAGGGTTACTTAGGATTGAATAATGAAGTTGGAAAACGAGCTGGAGGAAGCTCGGGAGGAGATTGCAGACTTAACCAAGAGGGCCCGAGATGGGAGAGTATTCGTTGAAGGCCACGAGGCACAGATTGTTGTGGCGACCATTGTTAGACAAACAGCCGAGGAGGCTCTAGCACGGGCAGAAGAGAATTATGAAGCCACTAGGTCGCACCTCACTGCCTTGCTATGTAATTGCGAAGATGAACGTGACAAGGTAAATTATGAATTAAATAAAGTGAGGGACGAGTTAAGGCAGTCTGAGCAGCTGGCGAACTGGCCGAAAAACAGGTTGAGCAAGCACAGGTTGTAGCATAGCAAACTGAGGAAGCCAAGCAGTGAACTAAAATTGCAGAGAAACAAATTGAAGTGCTCGAGCAACGAGTTAATGCTGTAGTGTAACGGGCTGAGGTCACTAAGCAACGGACCGAAAGGGCGGAAGCTGCCATTCAACGGGTTGAAGAGGCTGAACACCAAGCTGAGGTGCTTAGGCAGTAAGTGGGAGAGGCAGTACAACGGGCCGAGGCTGCAGAACAGCGAATAGAGGCTATGAAGCAAGAAGCTGAGATCGTTAATAGCCATGCAGATAATACTTTCAAAAAACTGATGGTTTTCAGAGAGCGGTCTATTCAGGAGATAGAGGTGCAAGTTGCTGAGGCCAGAGATGAGGCTGAGGAAAAAACAGACCGTAATTTCTTTTACATGCTATGGATGTCCTATCCTGATATGGATTTTTCTATCTTTGGCGATGAGAACCTCGAGCTGTAGAGGAATTCAAAGCAATTGCTGTCTCGTCTTTAGCTGTAGCTGATGTAGCCCCTTTAGCAAGGGAGACTCTTGGGACGACCTTTTAGGCTGAACCAGCTGGTGTCGGTGACCTATCCAGCTCGTTTTCCAGTAAAGATAACCTAAGTCCAGATTCTCTAGCTCGAAACTAAGAGCTCATTCTTTTGCTTTTTTTTTTTTTTTTTTTTTTTTTACACTTGTATTCTTTATATTTGTATTCTTTCAATTTGTATTCTTTCAATTTGTAAAGAATTTTTGAACTTTAATAAAATTTCTTTCATCATATCTTTTGTGTTGAATGCATTTGAGCTATTACATTTGTTATAACATATTTTATGATCTTCAACTTATAAGTTATCAAACTTCTTGTGAACTAATTGTTAACGAGCTCGAAATTTGATATAATAACTTAGGCAATCGCTTATTTCAACAGTTAATAAAATATTGTAATATAAACAATTGATCAGTTGGAGTGCTGATGAATTATGTAGGTGTACTCAACCATACTTGCTTTTTTGGCTTTATCTTTATTTTTGCGAGCTATGCAGGGGCACTTAGCCACACCTGCTTTTTAGGCTCATTTTCATTTAGCGAGCTATACAGGGGCACTTAGTTACACCTACTTTTTAGGCTCATTTTCATTTAGCGAGCTATGCAGGGGCACTTCGCTACACCTGCTTTTTAGGCTCATTTTCATTTAGCGAGCTATGCAGGGGCATTTAGCCACACCTGCTTTTTAAACTCATTTTCATTTATAACGAGCTATGAACTAATTAGCACGATGCCTGTCAACTTTGTCACTTGGTTTGAATTGTCATGAGGGAACTGGAGCTTTCATTAGCTATAATGAGATTGAATTACATAACAGAGGCTACTGATAATACGAACGGAGATGCTCGGCATTCCAAGCTCGAGGGACTTCAGCCCCATTTATATTGGCTAAATGATAAGCTCCATTTCCCAAATTGGCTTTGATGACATAGGATCCTTCCCAATTTGGGCCTAAGGACCCATCATTGGGTTTGCGGGCTCCGGGTATAATGATCCGCAGTACCAAATCTCCTACGTTAAAGCTACAGATTCGGACATTCTTGTTATAGTACCTCGCGATTCTTTGTTGATAGACAACTACTTTCAACCTGGTTGTTTCCCTGACTTCTTCAAGCAAGTCCGAGCTTGCAGTAAGTAACTGGTCATTGTCATTTGGATTGAAGGTCGCTCTTCGTTGGGAGGTAACTTCTAATTCTGCTGGGATCATGGCCTCAAACCCATACACCCTTAAGAAGGGCGTTTCGCCGATGGTGCTGCGAGTTGTGGTTCTGTAAGCCCATAATACCTTCTGAAGCTCGTCTACCCATGCTCCTTTCTTTGCTTCCAATTTCATCTTCAGGGTCTGCTTTATGATCTTATTCACGGCTTCGACCTGACTATTGGCTTGTGGATGGTCTACTGCTGAGAAGCTTTTTACGATCTTCAGGTCGTTGCAAAACCTAAGAAATTGGTCGCTGCTGAACTGGGTTCCATTGTCCGTCACGATCTGCTGTGGGACTCCGAATCTGCAAATAATATTGTTCCACACAAATTTTTCAATCTTCGTGGTGGAAATTTCAGCCACCTCCTTTGCTTCTGCCTACTTGGTGAAGTAATCAATTGCGACCATGACATGCTTACATCTTCCACGAGCTGTTGGCAAAGGCCCGATCAAATCCATTCCCTAAATTGTAAACGGCCATGGGCTTACAATTTGTTGGAGATAAGCTAGTGGAGCTCGTGGAACTTGAGCAAACCTTTGACACTTGTCACATCTCTTGACCAGGTTGATGGCATCCTGCTTCATGGTGGGCTAATAGAAACTCTGTCGCAGTGCTTTTTAAGCCAAAGACAGCCCTCCAACATGGTTTCCACAATAGCCTTCATGTATCTGCCTCATTACCGTTTCACAATCTTGGCCATCTATGCATCTCAAAAGTGGAGCTGAAAACCCCTTTATATATAGCACGTCATCGTAGATGCAGTATCTGGCCGCTCTAGCTCGCAAGCGTCGTGCTTCCAGCTTATCATTTGGCAGCTTCCCATCTTGCAGATAGCTTAAAATTGGACCCATCCAAGAATTAGGTTGCATAGTTATGACCATCATTGAATTCTTCTTTTCTGTACTCAAAGCTAGTAGAAACTCTACTGGGATCGCCCTTAGGAAATCGGCATCTCGAGTGGTTGCCAGACGAGCTAGTGCATTTGCGTGTGCGTTCTGAGCTCGTGGGATTTGCTTTACCTCGCACTTCTGGAAGGCACTTAGCATTTCATGAACTTTCTAGAGGTACAGAGCCATTTTTGGTCCTTTAGTCTGATACTCCCCCAATATGTGGCAAACCACGAGCTGTGAGTCACTGAAAACCCTTAGCCGTTCAGCTCGCATCTCCCTAGCTAGGCGCAGACCTGCGAGCAGCGCTTTATATTCAACTTCATTGTTCGTAGCCTAGAAACCAAATCTTAAAGCATAAAGGATCTTGTGGCCTTTAGGACTTATCAATAGAATCTCAGCTCTAGCTCTCTGCTCGCTGGATGACTCATTAACATAAAGCTCTCAGGTCAGACCTTTAGAAGATTCAGCTTCATCATCCACAGGTCCTGTAAATTCTGCAATGAAATTTGTCAGAGCTTGAGCCTTGATAGCCGTCCTCGGCTTGTACTGAATGTCAAACTGTGCGAGCTCCACTGCCAATTTTAATAAATGATCTGAAGTGTCTGCTTTCTGTAGAACTTGTTTCAGCGGATACTGGGTGAAGACTTCAATTGTATGAGCTTAAAAATAAGGTTGCAGCTTCCTCAATGCGATCATCAGGCAATAAGCAAGCTTCTCCATCTGTGAGTACTTGGTTTCAGCATCTTGCAGCCTTTTACTTACATAGTACACTGGAAGCTGCGTTTTCTCCTCTTCTCTCACCAAAGCAGCACTTAAAGTTTGCTGAGATACTCCAAAGTACAGAATCAGCTTTTCTTCTTCTTTGGGTTTCGACAGGAGAGGAGCTCGCTCCATGTATTCCTTCAGCTGCTGGAAGGTAACTTCACATTGCTCGGTCCACTTGAAGCTTTTTGCTTTCTTCAAAATATTAAAAAATGGGATGCATTTATCCGTAGCCTTCGAGATGAACCTGCTTAGTGCTGCGACCTGGCCATTAAGGCTCTGCACATCCTTTACCCTGGTTGGCGACCTCATATCGATCAGTGTTTTTATCTTCTCAGAATTGGCTTCAATACCTCTATTGTTGACCATGAAGCCTAGAAACTTCCCAGAAGCTACTCCAAATGCGCACTTGTGTGGATTCAGTTTCATCTGATAGCTTCTTAGAATTTGAAACATCTCCCCCAGGTCACGCACATGATTATCCAGCTGCTTGGATTTCACTAACATGTCATCCACGTAGACCTCCATGGTCTTCCCGATCTGCTCTTCAAACATCATGTTTACCAAGCGTTGGTAGGTTGCTCTTGCATTTTTCAACCCGAAGGGCATAACCTTGTAACAGTATAAGCCGCGATCAGTCATGAACGAGGTGTGTTCTTCGTCCTTGGGATTCATGGGGATTTGATTGTAACCCGAGTAGGCATCTATAAAACTCAGGAGTTTGTGTCCAACTGTAGTATCAACGAGCTGGTCTATCCTGGGCAAGGGAAAACTATCTTTAGGGCATGCCTTATTCAAGTAAGTGAAGTCAATGCAAGTTCTCAATTTCCCGTTCTTTTTCTTCACTAACACGGGATTGGCGACCCAGGTCAGGGTAGTAAGCTTCTCGGATAAAGTTGTTGGCCAACAGCTTATCTACCTCATCTTTCAATGCCAAATAGCGCTTCCCTGTCATTGCCCTTCTCTTCTGACGAACTAGCTTGTGGTGAGGATCAATATTGAATCTATGTGACATCACCCTGGGATCTATTCCCACCATATCCTCATGATTCCACGCGAATACATCTAAGTTCGCCTTCAGGAAGTCAGCGAGCTGGGCTCTCAATTCTGGAGCTAAACCTCTTCCCAACTTCAAGCACCTCTCTGGGTCTGCCTAGCTGACTTGAACATCTTCCAGTTCTTCAACTGGACTAGTGGGTCGGTTTGCATACACTTCGCGGGGGTCGAGATCATGACTAACCCCCTTCTCTGTTGTAGCTTGTGGTTCGCCCCTTGAAACCACGTTCACATTCTTTCCTCTTACACCCATCTTTACTGCATCCTCATAGCAGCGTCTGGCTAAGTGCTGCTCTCCCCGAACGCATCTGACACCGCTAGAAGTTGGGAATTTCACTGTAAGAGTCCTGGTTGAAGTAACTGCATCCAGTTCGTTCAACGAAGGCCTTCCCAGGACCACATTGTATGCTGATGGGCAGTCAATAATCAAGAAATCTGCCAACACAGTTGCCTGGCGACCTGATTCCTCAAGTGTAAGTGACAGCTTAATCTAGCCTACTGGTACAACATCATCTCCAGTGAAACCGAATAGAGGCTCTGGGGTTAGTCTCAATTGCTCTGTTCCTAGCCCCATCTGATCATAGCAGTTTCTGTATATCACATTCACCGAGCTCCTAGTATCTATCATAATGCACCGTACTTCCATGTTGCTGATTTTAGCTTGTATAACTAGCGCGTCATTGTGTGGCCAGATCACACCTCTAGCATCCTCCTGAGTAAAAACAATCTCATCCGAGGTTATCTTGGCTTTCTTGGCAGGTCCCTCAGACCCACTAACTTGAAAGATATGATTTGCCTTTCGAACGTACCTCTCGTGCGACCTATTTGAAGCATCTGCGATATGGGGGCCACCATAGATCATAAAAATAGTTCTTACTGCAGGCTCATGTTCTGGCTCGAGAGCTCGTAAGGGTTGTTGTTGTGCTGGCTGCTATTGAGGTCGTTGTTGTGGAGGTCGCGAGTCTGCAGGTTGCTCCACATAATTCCTTAGGCGACCTCTCCTGATTAATTTCTAAATGGCATCCTTCAACGCCCAGCAATCTGAAATATTATGCCCAACCTCATTATGATAGACACAAAATTTGCTTCTATCTCTTTGCTGAACAGGGGCTCTCAAAGGATAGGGCTTGCCAAAATCTTCCCTGTTCTTTTCTGTTGTAAATATCATGTCTTGTGAGTCTGACAGGATGCTGTAATTTTCATAGCGACCTTGACGCTGAGGTCGCTCATTCCTTGGCTCTCTCCTTGCCTTTTTAGCAATCTGATTGTGTGAGCCACTGTTCCTACCTTCTTCGTTCCTACCATTACTCATCTTCTTCATCTGATTGGAACTGTCCGCTTCATTCTTCTGATTGGATTTCTTCGGGCTGAAGGTTTCTTCCCACCTGATTTCCTTCGCAGCTCGCTCATAAAACTCTCCCAGATCCTTTAATAAGGACTTGTAAATGCTTTCGTATAATTTTTCATCTTTACGCAACCCAGCTGAGATCGCTGTTAGTATACTCTCATCTGACGGATTCTCAACCTTTGCGACCTCGTGCCTAAACTTGGTGATATATTCCTTCAACAACTCACCCTGACGCTGGAAGATAGTAGCTAGGTGGCAGGATGGAGCGAGCTGCCTTCTTAAGGCCCTATATTGGCCAACGAACTTCTGCTGACATTCTACCCAACTACCTATGCTTTGAGCTGGGAGATTCTTAAACCATGTCCTTGGAATATCTCCCAAAGTAACTGGGAATACACAGCATTTCACCATTGGATTACCCGTCTGCAGGTCCATCTGAACGTTAAAAGCATTTAAATTATCATAGGGGTCACTGTCCCCATTGTACTGTTAAATGCTGGGCATTTTAAACCTCAGAGGGAGAGACTGTGTCTCAATTTCCCTTGTGAATGAGGTCCTTTCCCCGTAGTGCTCGTGCTGCTCTGGGGCTTCAAGTCGTGCTTCTAGCTGCTGGACCCTCTGGAGGAGCTCCTCTACCTGTGGATCTCGGAGCTCATATCTCCTCCTGTGATCGCAACTTGGGGAAGGGTGTTCTGGGTCATATCTCTCGTCCTCTCCGAGCAAGACTTTAGGCTGATGGGATCTTGCATGTTGCCCATTCACCTCATCCACATACCGAGCTGCAGCTCGGACTCTATCCTGCCCAACCTCTACTCGCCGGCTTCCATCCTGGCTCAACCTTACTACCAAGCTAGCTGGGCGCACGACTTCTCTTTCTTCACGGACAGGGTGGCCTCCAGCTTTAGGGCGCACATTAGAAGAACGAGCTGAGCCGGCATGTCGTGGCACTTCCTGTGCTGGCCTTTGAGGCATGTGCACTGCCTCATACTGCTGAGACACGTGCCTTGGAACTTCGACTTCAACCCTAGGTGCGTTTTGTACCTGAGCTTGTACCAACATATTAACAGCCTCTGTAAGCTGTCTAACTATGTTCTCCAACGCCTTTTGCCTTTGATGCCATACATGCTGCTCTTCAGCTGTTGGGGCAATTGGAACCTGTTGACGAGGAGGCAGAGGGGAATGCCTGCTGCAGCACCGATTGCCTGGTCGTGGGACGTGCTTGCTGCATGCATGGTTGTGTCCTATACAGGCTGCATGTTCTGCTGAGGCTGGTTCATGTGGCTTTCTACCTGGTCATCATCTCTGAAATACTTGTTTGATCTAGTCCTTGGCATGCTGTCAGAAATTGATGAATTAAGATGAAAAAAATTACAGTTTGAGCATTCCTTCTAGCGCCAAAATATTGACGTTGAAATCCAGTCGACGAGTATTCAATGCCCAATACCTGCAATCAATGTGAGAAAACACAGAAATCGAGAAAAAGACAATCAAGGACCAAGAACAACACAAGCAAACATGAGATTTTTAACGTGGTTCAGCGGGTGCGCCTATGTCCATGACTGTCTCTTTAAAATTCTGCAAAGTGACAATATGTTCTTGCCTGTATCTCTTTTTTACAATGGTTTCAGCCCCTATTTATAGAGGAAGAGTTGTTACAGATTAGTAAGCAACAAAATAGGAAGAGAATTATGAATTAATTATTCTTCCTAATTAGTAAGAATAAAATCAGGAAACTATTCCGTAATATCCGAGATAATGTTGACTGAGTTTGAATTTGAATTAACTTCCATATTTGATGAGAGAATCACAATTAGATTGGGTAATTGCTATATCTGGAAGATTCTGCATTAACTATGCACTAGACGAACTGTTTACTGTCTTGAGCGACCTCGAGCTGGATCTCGCTAATAAGCGAGCTATGCATAGACGATGTATAATTTAACCAGGCTGAGGCAAGCTCACTGATGCGAGCTGAAGAGCTCGTTAGGACGAGCTGTAGAGCCTGTTGTGCTTGAGATTGATAACTGGGCTTTGGCCTCTGGGTGATCTTATTACGCTGACTTGTTAGGTCTGTGCATCGAGTTGATTTAATGAGCCTTTATCAGGCTTTTACCAGCTCATTGAGTGAATCCAGAAAATGTATATAACATATATATATATATATAATGGTAGAGAGGAAGACGGTTGCTGTTGTTAGTTCATCGTCATAGATGGAGAAGAAGATGAGAGAGATAAAGAGTGATTTGTGGTGGTGGTGGGTGGGTGTGGTGGAGATGAGAGAGAGACAAAGAGTTATATGGAGAGAGAGATTAGTTGTTTGATGAGAGAGGCTGAATTAAAGGAAAAAAAAAAATCATGTCAACATAGGAAATGGGAAACTCACGGTTGAGCTTGAGTTTTTATTTTCCACATTGATTGGAAATGGAAGTGGGTTCGGAAATGAAAATATTCATTCCCTTCCTAGGCTCCCAACATGGGATGTGGGAGGATGGAAAAACGCAAATCCCAATCTTACCCCGTTTCCCATTTACAAATGTTGCCTTCAATTTTTATATAATAATCTCAAACAAAATGACTTAACAGCCCCTTTCTTCTTCATGTTTCGAACATCATTCTTGAAGCGGGTTTTTTTTTTTTTTTTTTGGAAAAAAAAAACACTACTGTATTTTCTTCATAGCCTCACTATAAAATATCATTCTTCGTATTATTAAATAGATTAATTAAGCTATTCCGTTTTTTTTTAAAATAATACATAGACAGATTCACAAACCCAATAACATTCACTACAATATTTCAAAAATTGTATGCTAAATCTTAGCAATATCAATTTCCGTTAGACCTTCTATGCGTTTTATTCATATAATATGAATTAAAGACTGGCTTGGCTTGTTGGTTATTTAACCATTTAGAATTTTATAGATGTTTCATAACTGAAGATAAAATACATAAAATTACTTATGATGTTTTTATATAAAGTAAAGAATTTGTTAGATCTTATATATAATAATAATAATAATCTTATACATTTTTGCATGATTTTGGTAAAGAAAAATGTAGAAATAATTTAAAGAGTGTAGAAAGAATAATGAAGAATAAATATTTTCAAGCAAGGTTTTTGTCTTAAAAAAAAAAAAACAAAAAAAGGTTGTTGTTGAGATTTTAATGAGTGTAAAAAAAGTACAATTTTATTTTTAAATTTTAATATTTGGTATTATGAGTAAATGGTGTCGGATGAACTTTTTTGGGTGGCAATAGCCCTACCCTTACAATTACGGAGTAGATTAATATAATGCAACAATCAACTTATTTTTTTTTATTATATTAACCAATATATTTTAATTAATTTAGTACAAATATATTCTAAATGACATATTTTTAATATGATATTGTTATGAGTATATTTCGGGCTGTATAAATAGGCTGGTAAAAGCCTAACAAACCGATCCAATAGTAAAAGGCCTTGAAAGCCTAGTGCTCAGGTCGCAGTATTGAGCTCGCTATCTTCTTCTTCCTTAGCTCGTGTCTTAGACTAAAGCTACTTTGATTCATCTTCAACTCGTAAGAGTTATATATCAGCTCGTTGAGCTCGTGCTAGATAATTCAAAGGGGATTGTTACATAGGAGCAGTTAATGTAATGATTGCTACAACGGAGCAGTTAATGTAATGATTTCTACAACGGAGCAGTTAATGTAATGATTGCTCTAAAAGAGTAGTTGATGTAATAATTCATACTTTTACGTGTACTGCATTCAACTTGTAAACTCCCACTCTATAAATAGAGGTGAAATTCTTTGTATTAGATGACTTGAACTTGGATAAGGAATACAGTCACTCTGCTAATTTATTCAAAGTGATAATCATGGACGTATGTACACTTGCTGAATCATGTAAAAAATTCTCTTCTTTGCATTGTTCTCCCTCTCTTTCTTCTACTCTTAGTTGTTTTTATCTACTTTTATTACTTCTTGTTATCAGAACCGTAGTCTGGGCCTAGAATCTTTGGATCGATCGAATCTCAACGTCGATAGATGTAAAATTATAATTTAATAATGTAACGCCCCGATATTTATTTCCGTATAAGTAGTACTCTTAAATTAGGAAGTCAAGTGCATTAAATTGAGTTAAACTAGATTTAAGTGTAATTAGTGTAGTGTATATATATATTTATTTGTTCAAAAATTTAATAGTTTATTTAGTAATTTAGTTTGGAGGTATTTTTTTTTAGCAAGAGGACTTAATTAGGAATTTAATGGAAATGATTGGATGATGCAAATTTGTCATTTGATGGTCAAACGAGTGCAATTAGAATGCATGGTATGGGAAAATATCTTGAACCAATGATAAATTGCCATCTAAAAAGCAAAAGTAATGGGAACCAATAGAATTTGAGCAAGTGTGTGATTAGTTGGTTAGTGGAATGGTAAGTTATCTTGATTATCCAATAGAAAGTGAGCAAGTGTGATAATTTTTGGGCTTGGATAGAATTTTAAAAAGTGTGGGGTTAAAGTTAGAATATCAAGAGATGGCATAGTATAAATGGGAGAGGTTTCTTGAAAATTTTCATTTCTTTCCTTGTTCCTCCATTGCTGGCTTCATCTTCATCATTTTCTCTTCATTTTTCTTCTCTTTTCAAGCCTCCAAACTCTCAAATAACTTTGTTTTTATCCTCCTTACCCATCCAAGCTCTTTATTTCTACCAAATCCTTCAAGAATCCAAGTTGAATCTTCTCTAGAAAGGGTGCTCAAGTGAGGTATGTGCTGTAATTTTTAATTTGTGAGTTAGAAAGAGATTTGTAAGCATGTAGATGCATCCCTAGGCATGTATAGTTAGTTGGGTTTGCATTTAATTTTGTGGATTTGCTTTTAATGCCTTTAAATGCATTTTTTTGAAACCCTAGGTAAGCACTTAGAGAGGGTTGAACAAATTAAAGGCAAGGAGAAGCTTTAAGCTTCATTTGGGAGTGCTACTAAGCTTTTGGGCAAGCTCAAAAAGATTGGTGTACATATATTTTGAAAATTGACTTTTATTAGTAGCTTAAAAGTGATAATTGTGTGTGACAACTTGAAGATTTTGTTATTTTGATGTTGTGATTCAATATTTATGATATCTATGTGTTATTTGGATGTAAATGAAAGAGATTTTATGATGAAAAAGTAAATGGAACAAAAATTTTACAAAAATTTATACCCTAGGCTGAATATGAGTTAAAAATGGTCTTAGATGTATTTTTGTTATTTCAAGCTTATTTATTGTTGACGTTCGGAAACGATCAACTCAGAGATTCAGGAGCCCAGACTGCGAATGAGCTATTAAATGGCGGTGATGATAATGAATGTGTAATAAATGAGCAATGAATGAGGTTTAAGGTTGGTAGAGCATAATTAAGGTAAAGGAATGTTGGTCGTAGTAGCTGGTGAAAGTAATGAGATAATCAATAAAAAATGAGGGGGAAGAATGAATGCTAACACAGGATTTTTACGTGGTTCGGCGATTGCGCCTACGTCCACGGGCAACTCTGAGTTAATTCCGGCAGAATGATGATACACTAGTATGCTTAAGTCTTTGATATAGTAATAATCTCCCCCTCTTTATAGAGGGGTGGGGGGGAGGGGGTGGGGGGGGGGGGGGGGGGGGGAGAGAGAGAGATATATAAAAGAGATACAAAGGAGTGAAATATACGTTACAAATGATGATAATTTCAACTAATCCTGACATAACCATGCTGCATTTATTATAAAATAATGATTATCTCTTTCGTGCTCACGTTTACATTTAATGCACCAAGAGAGGTTTTCTCCTCATTAAATGCTTGGCTGCTGCATTAAATGCTTCCCGAAAATTGTGTAGGTAGAACCGACGTGAAATCAGGGGAGTTGGTGGTTCAGCTGCTTACTGTACAAGGTACCTCCTAGTACGAGCTTCCTAGTCCGTTGAACCATGCGAACTGAACAGGTGTTGATGTGGGTTGGAGGTGTGCTTCTGGTGACTTCGATGTTAGGCGATCTCACGAGCTGGAAGGTCTTGCGAGCAGGTCGAGCTCGTGGTGGTGATATGAGGCTCGGGCCTTCTGGACTTTTATTTCTGTTTATACTTGCTGGGCCTATCCCGGTCCATTTGTCCAGGTCGAGAAAACGGGCATAACATAAGCCTCCCAACTCTCAGTGCTGTCTGCAGACTGAGAGCGGATTTAAAAAATGTAACTAGCGCCCGTTTACGAGTTTTCGGGGCATCGCTTCGATTTTTGATTTGTAACCGTTGACACGTGATGATCATGCAAGCCCTGGTACCGTAAACATGTCTCGGGTCGTACACATTAAATGTGCGTGTCTTGTAACTAACACTGCATGATGGTAAATGACCGAATTTTGCGTTGAGCCGTCAGATCTGTGGCGGTTATCTCTTTTTCTGGATTAGACGGTCAGGGGGAACGAGCTCGAGTATATATAAACTGGACGTTACTTTCATTCTCCATTTTTGCTTCTTCGAGACGGAAGACAGACATATTTTTTTGTCATCTCCCTTTCTGCTTCTTCTGCATTTTTCATCAGTTTTCTTCAAGTTCATCATCTCGTAGTCCAGACTTCTTCTCGAGTATACGTGGTAAGTATCCCGACTTTGCTCCCCGTATTTGCTTGGTTGTTTTTGGTTTTCAATTTGTACTTCATTCTTTGCTTCGGAACTGTTCTTGAATGTTTGTCTTGTTTGGGACGATCCTGTCATTCACTATAAAGGTCCTGCTATTGATGAATTGCGATGCTTGCTTCTGAAGTTATCATGTTTGATGTAGTACGTTGTGTGTGTTGCCTGTCATTTTTGATTTGTTTGAGCCCCTTGTTAGTTGTTGACGTAGCGTAGGCAGACTGGATTTTTGAATGACTTGTTTCTACACTGTTCGATAAGGTTCCTGTAGGGATAGGGTTAGAAATACAGACGTCTAGGAAATTTTACTTGAGGGGCCTAAATTTGGGCCCCCACCATTTCTGGTGACGCGGTGTGCGACTTAACGTGTAGGATAGTAGCTTTAGGAATCCTTCGCTGCAACTCACTAAATTCAGTATGCTTCAAGCGTTCTGACGTCCTTTCTTTTGTTCCATAGATGTCAGGTCGTCCACGCCGTGTTCGTCAAGTTGGTGATGAAGCTTCTACTTCTGAGGAGCAGGTAGAGCGGCGGGTTGGAGTAACGCAGGGTACGACCTCTCGAAGTGGTGAGGCCGCGGAGAGCCCACTAGGAGAGCCGGACCTTCTGCCTCTCAGACTGAGGCTGAGGAGAAGGAAGCTTGAGATCCCTTCCGCCACACTGCCTCCAGCATGACTCTTCCAGCTTTGCAGGCTCTAGCCCGAGAGTTTGATTTCCCCTTAGGATGTAGGGCTAATGTGCCGTAAGAGAGTGATCGTGCAGCCTTCCCACCTTCTGGTTTTGTTGCAGTAAGTCGCGAGCACATGGAGCTTGGGCTTAGGTTTCCTATCCCCAACTACCTCGTGGCTCTGTTAAACGATCTGAAGCTGGCCCCTTTTCAGCTTACCCCAAATTCTTACTCCCACCTGACCACTTTAGCTGCTGGCTTCATCAAGTATGGGCTTGAGCCTCCTACTCCCTGTATTATTCGCTACCTGTATAACTTCAACGAGGACTCATGGTCGCTAGCTCGGGCCTAGGGATGGGCTGTTTTATGTTTCATGTCGTCACCCTAGCTGTAAACGATATCTGCCCCAACATTGTACTAAGTCTAACGTGGGCGAATATAAGTCCCACTGGATTCTGGTCACCTGCCTCTCTGTTTCCTTCCTACGTAACACTTCCTTCGTCTTCTCGCCCGGTAGTCGTGCATGCTAGCTCGCGAAATTTAATTTTTAATTTTTTTTTAACGAGCTTGTTTTTTCTTTTTACAGATGTCTCTGCCTCTGAGATCGAGCTCACTGGCAAGGAGACCGCGATCCAAGAGGCCTTTGCAGCGGCCAAGGTCGCGAGTGACGACTCGTTTCTCTCGAACTCCGATCTGGTAGTCCTAGGTCTGGCTCCACCTGTTACTGGTCCTCTTCTGAATATAAACCGAGACTTAAGAGTTCGCGGAAAGGAAAGCAAGGTTCGTTCAGTCCTTGCAGCTCCTCTTGGCCTAGATTCTGAGCCTGAGCTTGAGGCCGAATCTTCTTCAGAAAGCCTTTCCACAACAATTACTTCATCGGACAACATGCACAGGTTTGCATCACGCGTTCCTCCCATCCAAGCAATTGCAGCGTCCGAGAAGCCGGGGGTTATAGTGTTGGACGACACTTCTCCAGATGCTTCTTATCAGGAAACTCCCCTTCCCACAAATGCAGCCATTGGGGTGCGAGCTCCCGAGTCTGGAGATCGAAAACAGACTGCTCCATCTGCACCCAAGAGAGCAAGGACTTCTACTGAGGAGGGTTCAGCTTCTCCCGATCATGAGCCCTTGATTAGGAGGAGGGGAAAAAGCATAGCGGAGTCTCCAGCCCCCAAGTGCAAGAAGGTAATGGGGCTCAGAAAGCCTGGGGCTGTCATCATTGGGAGGAGCTCGAGTGCCCAGACCTCAGAACTATCTGAGCGAGCTGAGGATGAGAAGACTGAGGATCCTGATCTACAAGCTGATAGGGTGGCAGAGATGGAGTACTTCAATAGCTTCCTCAGCTGTGCCCTAGAGGTTTTAAAGGACCGTATTCCGAAGCTCTCGAGGTCGAATCTTATTGACAGGAAGCTGATAAGTTACGGAGTTCGTCACTCGGCATTGGTAAGTTTCGAGTCCTTTTGCTTTTCCTTCGCTTTTTTGCTGAATCCCTCTGATTTGGATCCAACGTCCTCACCCTCTTAGGTAGGTATGACTTTCATGAAGTTGATGAGGAGGATCGAGGATTAGATGGGCGAGGAGGCTGCTTTTAGAATGGCCGAAGAGTAGTTCAAAGAGGAGAGGGAAAGGCTGCAGGGCGAAGTGAACCTCCTTCAGGAGGAGCACCAGAGGCTGGAGGATAAGCTTAAGGAAGCTGATGCGGCTCTATCCCAGGAAACAGCTCGTAGGGAAGCAGCTACTTCCGAAGTTGGCAAGGTTCATGGAGAATTGCTGAGAGTGAAGGGTGAGCTGAGCGTTGCTGCGAAGAGAGCGGAGTCTGCAGAGAAGAAAGTCAACCAGCAGCAACAAGAGGCGGTCGTGATCAAGGAGGAGCTCGCCAGAGCTCGAGAGGAGACTGCTAGGGCTCAAGAAGAGATTGCTCAAGCGGAGAGGCGTAACGAGGCCCGGATTGCTCAGGAGCGAGATCGAGCTGCCTCAGAGAACGAGAATGCCTTCTTGTTTACCATCTGGGAGCGCTACCCGGACTTAGATTACTCGTTCTTCGGACCTCCTGCTATTGCAACGATCCAGAAGTTCACAAAGCATGCTGCCAACATTCAGGGCACTCAGCAGAGCAGTACCCCTTCAACTCCAACGGCTGACTAGCCAGCCTCTCCAAGTCATCCTTCGGATCCAGCTCCCATCCTTGAAGGATCTTCAGCTCCTCAGGACCCTCATGCGGTGGAGACCCCAGCAGAGAATCCTTCAGATCCTTCAGCTCCAGACGTACCTACTAGTACTTAGATAGGATTTTCAATTTTTTCGTTATTTTTGTTTGTAATTATTGAACTGCTCGTTCTCTTTCGAGGA
Organism: Litchi chinensis; assembly: GCA_019925255.1. NCBI lineage: Eukaryota > Viridiplantae > Streptophyta > Magnoliopsida > Sapindales > Sapindaceae > Litchi > Litchi chinensis. The sequence continues at coordinate 16,022,277 of CM034468.1, forward strand.
CATTTGATTTGTAAGAGACAGCAACCTCGCATGTCGGGGTTACTTTTACTCTTTTATTTCCTGCAATTTTCAATATTTTTGTCGAAGTATGGAATGCATCTAGTAGACATGTACTACTCAAAGATATGTAATGAGCTATTATCAAGGTGACAATCCTATCATAACTGAGATCGTAAACATATCACAATCGTGATGACAAGTTAGCTCGTAGGCTTATGACCTGTAATCAATCACAACGATCATAATGTGGCAATTCGTAAGTATTTAACTTTACAAGTAACTCAATCGAGTGCTTTTCTAGAAATTTGGCGCATACTTACAGTTTGTGGCGTGCTCGTTCTGAGTATAGTTATTCGATGATGTTTCCCACCAGAGCTTGGCGAGCCTAAGGTAGCATTTTCCTAAACTTTGAATATTTCAGCCCGTTGTGATGTTTTGTTGTACCGGTTTAATTTGAGAGCCGACCTTTATCATGGGTAGCCCCTCTCGCGAGGTCGCGAGGCAATTGAGTTTTGAGAGCGAACCCAGTTCGGGCAACCCCTCTCACGAGATCGTGGGACAATTGAATTTTGAGAGCGCACCCAGTTTGGGCAGCCCCTCCCGCGAGGTCGAGGGGCAATTCTGTAGGTCGTGTCCTCAGCGAGTGCTTTATTAGCAGCCTACAGATCACTTCCCTGGTAAAGCCTTTGGCGGATTGGAGGTCCCTCGTTAAACCCTCCAGGGTGCAGAGAATGTAACCCCTTCCGTGGGTGAGACCCTTTGCAACATTAACGGGTCCCAAGTGACGCCCTCTAGGGTGCTGACAGCTACCATTTCCACAGGCGAGACCCTCATTGCGACTCCTTCCGCAGGCAATAGCCTTCCAAAGCGCAGTAATTAGAGCCCCTAGATAATCCCCTCCAGAGCGTACAGACGACAGCTCCTTTCGCGGTTCATATCTGGATAGTCTCCCCATCCACAGGATCACCTTCAGGGGAGTCTATAATAAAATATTTTTCTTGGGCATTATCTTCGGAGCGTGGAGATTGTGTTTTGCTGACGGAAATTATAATTGGCGATCTTCATAAGACGAGATGGCTCGCAGACCACGAGGACGTTATAATAAGCGTGATTGTGCCTTAGCAAATAGAGGAGAATAGGTCCGTAGACTCGGAGAACGCTATGAGAGACATTTGTAATAATCGTCCTTTAATCAAGATCTCATATTGTAATATTCGAGCTCATTGATCGCCGGTACATCGTTCCACAAGTTAAATCGGCTTTAGAAGATGGAAAACGCCCTTGTAAGTGCAATAAGTGGACAAGCTCGCCAGATAATTTGCAAGATTAATGATCGTTTGTACACGCGTGCTAGGCGTGGATCGATCGCTTGGTACTTGTAGAGGCATTTTCAAGAATTGATAGATAATGAGTAGTAGTTCGCTTTTTAGAAATGTGTCCCAGCCTTAGAAATAAGGTTTGACAGCTTTGCCCTTTATAATAATTGCACTTTGATTGTACAATTTATTCACTTTCTGCATTTCACTTTCTGCATTGGATATTTTACATACAACAGCACACAGTGAAAAACACTTTTACAGAAAATTGCCAAAGTGAATTAAGTACAAGAGTTTTAGAGCGGGCTGACAGTTTTAAATGTAGTAGGGACACAGGTGTTCGACATTCCAAGCTCGTGGGAGTTCAGACCCATCCATGTTGGCCAAGTGGTAAGCACTGTTCTCTAGGCTCTCCTTGATGAGGTACGGACCTTCCCAGTTGGGTCCAAGCGCCCCCTCACTTGACTTATGAGCTGCGGGGAGGATCAGCCTTAGAACTAGGTCGCCTACCTTGTGGCCTCGAGCTCGTATCTTCTTGTTGTAGTATCTGACGATCCTTTGTTGGTACACTGCTACCCTCAAGCGAGCTGTCTCCCTTGCTTCTTCGACCAAGTCCAGGCTGGTAGCGAGCAGCTGATTGTTGTCTTCAGGTCGAAATGAGGCTTTCCGCTGGCTGATCACTTCAAACTCTGTAGGGATCATAGCTTTCGACCTATACATCATGGAGAATGGGGTTTCTCCAGTGGAGTGGCAGGCTGTGGTTCTATAGGCCCAAAGCACTTTCTGTAACTCGTCCACCCAAGCCCCTTTCCTTGCTTCAAGCTTGGTCTTCAAAGTCTGCTTGATGATTTTGTTCATAGCCTCGACCTGACCGTTGGCTTGAGGGTGGTCTACAGCAGAAAAGCTCTTTACTATCCGGAGCTCGTTGCAGAACTCGATGAACTGCTCGCTGGTGAATTGCGTCCCGTTATCTGTTATAAGCTGTTGAGGGATTCCAAATCTGCAAATAATGTTGCTCCATACAAACTTCTCTATCTTCGAGGTGGAGATCTCCACGAGCTCTTTGGCTTCGGCCCACTTAGTGAAGTAATCTACAACCACTACTGCGTGCTTGCAGCTTCCTCGGGCTGTCTGATGAGGTCCATCCCCAAGATCGCGAAAGGCCATGGACTGATCATCTGCTGAAGGTAGGCCGGTGGAGCTCGTGGGATCTTAGCGAACCGCTGACATTTATCACACTTCTTTACCAGATCAATGACGTCCTGTTTCATGGTAGGCTAGTAGAACCCCAGTCTAAGTGCTTTTTAAGCTAGGGACAACCCTCCTGCATGGTTCCTATAGTGACCAGCATGTATATCTCTGAGCATCGTCTCGCAGTCCTGGCCGTCTATACATCGCAGGAGTGGAGCTGAGAAATCTCTCTTGTAGAGCACGTCATCATAAATACAGTATCGGGCTGCTTTAGCTCGCAGACGGCGTGCCTCTAACTTGTCTCCTGACAGCTTTCCTTCTTGTAGATAGCATAGTAACGGGTTATCCAGGAATTAGGCTGAATGCTTATAACCACCATTTCCTCCCTCACTTCTATACTCGGAACTGGCAGGAGCTCTACTGGTAGGGAATTCAGTAGATCTGCGTCCTAAGTGGTCGCTAGACGGGCTAAGGCATTTGTATGAGAATTCTGGGCCCGCGGGATCTGATGTACTTCTATTTTTTGAAAAGCCACCAGCAACTCCTTGACTTTCAGGAGGTACACTGTCATTTTCTGTCCCCTTATCTGGTACTCTCCCTAAACATGGCACACAATGAGCTGGGAATCACTGAAGACATTTACCTATTTGGCTCGCACTTCCTTTACTAGGCAGAGTCCCGCAAGCAGTGCCTCATACTCAACCTCATTATTGGTCGCCTGGTACCCAAACCTCAGCGCACTAAGGATTTTATGACCCCTGGACTAATAAGCAACAATCCAGCTCCTAAGTTGTGTTCATTGGAGGATCCATCCACATACAACTCCCACGTCGAGCCACCTGCGATCTCATCTTGCTCCTCTATAGGTCCTGTAAACTCAGCAATGAAGTCCGTCAGTGCCTAGACCTTGACGGTCGTTCTAGACTTGTACTCTATGTCGAATTGGGCGAGCACTATGACCCATTTGAGCAATCTGCCTGAAGTGTCTGCCTTCTGAAGGATCTGGCGGAGAGGGTACTGTGTGAGGACTTCGATCTGGTGGGCTTGGAAGTAAGGGCGCAGCTTCCGTGAGACGATCACCAAACAATACGTGAGCTTCTCCATCTACGAATACCTGGCCTCTACATCAACTAGTGTCTTGCTGATGTAATACACTGACAGTTGTGTCCTTTCTTCCTTCTTAACCAAGGTCACGCTCAGTGCGTGCTCGGACACTCCCAAGTGTAAGAAGAGCTTCTTCCCTTCCTTTGGTTTTGACAAAAGGGGAGCTCGATCCATATACTCATTCAGTAGCTGGAATGCCTCTTCACATCGCTCAGTTCATTCAAAGTTCTTCGCCTTTAGAATTGTTTCAAAGAACGACATGCACTTGTCTGTGGCCTTTGAGATGAACCGGCTGAGAGCAGCAACCTGACCATTGAGGCTTTGGACGTCCTTAATTCGAGCTAGGGACCTCATCTTCACGAGTCCCCTGATTTTCTCTGGATTGGCCTCTATTCCCCTGTTGTTCACCATAAAACCGAGGAACTTACCAGATGCCACCCTGAAGACGCACTTCAACGGGTTCAGCTTCATTCGGTAGTTCCTCAGGACTTTGAACGTCTCATCTAGGTCGCGCACATGGTCTGCTGCTTGCTATGACTTCACCAGTATATCATCCACATACACCTCCATTGTCCTCTCGATCTGTTCCTGGAACATGGTGTTGACTAGACGCTGATAGGTCGCCCCTGCATTCTTCAGCCTGAAGGGCATCACCCTGTAACAGTACAGCCCCCGGTCAATAACAAAAAAAGTATGCTTCTCGTCCTTCGGGCCCATAGGAATTTGGTTGTAGCCCGAGTAGGCGTCCATGAAGCTGAGGAGCTGGTGTTCGGCTATTGCATCTACAAGTTGGTTGATCCTGGGCAATAGGAAACTGTCCTTCAGGTAGGCCTTGTTCAGGTCGGTAAAGTCAATACATGTTCTCCACTTCCCATTCTTCTTCCTGACAAGAACTGGGTTGGCATACCGCTCTGGCATCATCAGCCTCCTTTTTTGATGAACTGGCTTGTGCTGGGGATCTACGTTCAACCTGTGGCACATGATTTCAAAGTGTATCCTCACCATGTCCTCGTGATTCCATGCAAAGACGTCAAGGTTCACCTTCAAGAAGTCAGCGAGCTGGGTCTTGACCTTTGGGGATAGGTCTCGCCCAACTTTCAAACACCTGTCTGGATCTACCTCGCTGACACATCTTCCAGCTCCTCAACAGGTCATGTGGCTTGATCTGCGTCTACCTCGCGAGGGTCGAGGTCGCCGCTCACTCCCGTTTCTGAAACAGCTCGTGGTTCGCCACCTGAAACCACGTTCACTTTCTTCCTCTGGACTCCCATCTTCACAGCATCCTCGTAACATCGTCTAGCCAGATGTTGTTTCCCTCGAACACAACCTATCCCATTTGGGGTCGAGAACTTGACAGTCAACGCCCTGGTGGATGTCACCATATCCAGCTCGTTCATTGAAGGGCGCCCCAAGACCACATTGTACGCTGATGGGCTATTGATAATCAGGAAGTCTGTCAGTGCAGTGCCTTGCCGGCCAGGCTCCTCGAGGGTGAGAGGTAGACGGATTTGTCCTGATGGTATTACCTCATCCCTGGTAAAGTCGTAGAGGGGTTCTGGCGAGGGTGTCAGCTGTTCGACTCCTAACCCCATCTGGTCATAGCAATCCTTGTACATCACATTGATTGAGCTACCTATGTCGATCATGATCCGCCGTACTTCAACATTGCTAATCTTGGCTCGGATGACTATAGCATTGTTGTGGGGCCAGTGTACTCCCCTCGCATCTTCTTCGGTAAACACGATGCCATCCGATGACACTTTTGCCTTCTTGGTAGGCCCATTTGCTTTGTTGTGGTCCGCCAGTAAAGTGTGATTGGCCCCCCTCACGTACCTCTGGTGCGACCTGTTGGAGGTACCTGCCATATGAGGACCACCATGTATAGTGAAAATGGTTCTTACAGCGGGCTCATGCTCGAGTTCCGGAGCTCGCTGGGGCTACTGCTGCCCTGACTGAGGATTCTGATTTTGAGGTTGATGATCATGAAGTCGTCTGCCTGCAGGTCGCGCAACATACTCTCCCAAGCAGCCACGTCTGATTAGCTCGTCAATCGCATTTTTCAACTGCCAATAGTTAGAGGTATTGTGCCCGTTCTCATCATGGTATGCACAGTACTTTCTTGGGTAGCGGTGCCTGCTCGGAACTCCCGTAGGGGGTGGTTTTTCGAAGTTCTCCCTGTTCCTTTCAACCGAGAAGATTCTGTCATGTCTGTCCGTCAGAACACCGTAACTCCCATATTTGTTTCGTTGCGGAGGTCGTTCTCTTCTCGACTCAGGTCTAGCTCGCTTCGCCACGGCATGGGTAGAATGGTGTTTGTGCTCGTCGTGCTCATCCCCACCGTGGCTTCTCCTCTTCCCCTGGGAACTACTTGCCTTACCCCTCTGGTTGCCGAGCTTCTTGGCTCCAAAAGCTTCCTCCTACCTAATTGCTTTGGCAGCTCTCTCATAGAACCCATCCAAGTCTTTTACTGGGGATTTTTAGATGCTCTCATAAAGTTTTTCATCTTTCCTGAGCCCTGCAGAAATTGCTGTCAAGATGCTCTCATAAGAGGGTGTTTCAACATTACTCACCTCATCTCTAAACCAGGTAATGTAATTCTTCAAGGACTCGTTATGCCTCTGGAAAATGGTAACGAGATGGCACGGGGGTACGAGCTATTTCCTCAGGGCCTTGTACTGGTTGAGGAATTTCTGCTGACAGTTTTTTCAGCTCCCTAAGCTACGAGCTGGGAGGCCCTTAAACAAAGCCCATGGAGCATCCCCCAAAGTAGCTGGGAAAACTTGGCATTTGACTAGCGGGCTGTCCGTCTGGAGGTCCATCTGCACGTTAAAGACATCCAAATGGTCGTAGGGGTCGCTCTTGCCACTATAGGGTGAAATGCTTGGGAGTTTAAACTTGGGTGGCAGAGGCACCGTCTCGACCACTCTAGTAAACAGGACCCTGTGTTCGCTCTGCTCTTCTCGACTGTGAGGTTTAGGTCGAGCTTCCAACTGCCGAACCCTCTGCAGTAGTTCTTCTACCATCGAGATTGGGGATTAAGATCGCCAAACGGAGTTTATTCTACTGATGCTCTCCTGTCCTCCCGGGCTACGATCTCCCGACCTGCGCATTTCATCAAAATCTTCCACCTATCTTAAACCTCTCCTCCGCCCGGGCTCGGGAACAGCGTGGTCCTCTCGAACTCGCTCGTGTCTGCAGCTGTCTTCAACGTGGTGGTCGCCTTCTTGATTCACCCGTATCTTGATATCGGTTGGGTTAGGAGAGATCTCTCTCTCCCGAGCTCGCTGCCTGTCTCTTCTCATGTTCAGGTTTGAGGAGCGCACAAATTCCTCTGATAACAACCTGTCTCTATCTGCAGCTCCCTCCGAGGTCGGGATTTCCTCAGTAGCTGGTCGGCGAGCTCTCCCGGGAGGTGCGACTTCTGCCTGTCTTCGCGCAGCGTGGGTCTGAACTTCCACGAGCGCCCTAATAGTCTCAGTCAGTTGCCTTACTGTATTCTCCAAGGCTTGTTGACGTTGCTGCCATTCTTGCGCGATCTCTTCCCTGGCAAGTTGGGTACTTTGCTGATCTTCGTGGCCTTCAGGTCGCTCATCCGCCGGACCAACACTCCTAGTCATCCTTGCCCTAGCTATAACAAATTGGCAAAATATGTCGATCAAAGAGAAGTCAAATGGAGGAGAGATTACCTAGTCGTTGTTGGGCCCTCCTTTTAGCGCCAAAAGATGTTGACGTTCGGAAACGGTCAATCCAGAGATTCAGGGGCCCAGACTGCGAACAAGGTAATTAAATGGCAGTGATGATAATGAATGTGTAATAAATGAGCAGTGAATGAGGTTTAAGGTTGGTAGAGCATAATTAAGGTGAAGGAATGTTGGTCGTAGTAGCTGGGTGAAAGTAATGAGATAATCAATGAAGAAAGAAGGGGGAAGAATGAATGCTAACACAGGATTTTTATGTGGTTTGACGACTGCACCTACGTCTACGAGCCACTCTAAGTTAATTCCGACAAAGTGACGGTACACTAGTATGCTTAAGTCGTTGATATAGTAAAAATCTCCCCTCTTTATAGAGGGGGGAAGAGATATAAAAGAGATACAAAGTAGTGTAATACACGTTACAAATGATGGTAATTTCAGCTAATCCTGACATAACCATGCTGCATTTATTGTAAAACTAATGATTATCTCTTTCGTGCGGACGTTTGCATTTAATACACCAGGAGAGGTCTTTTCCTCATTAAATGCTTGACTGATGTATTAAATGCTTCTCGGAAATTGTGTAGGTAGCACCGGCGTGAAATCAGGGAAGTTAGTGGTTCAACTGACTTGCTGTACAAGGTACCTCCTGGTACGAGCTTCCTAGTCCGTTGAACCATATGAACTGAACAGGTGTTGATGTGGGCTAGAGGTGTGCCTCTAGTGACTTCGATGTTAGGCGATCTCGAGAGCTGAAAAGTCTTGCGAGCAGGCCGAGCTCGTGGTGGTGATCTGAGGCTCGGGCCTTCTGGACCCTTATTTTTGTTCATACTTGTTGTGCCTATCCAGACCCATTTGTCCAGGTTGAGAAAACAGACAACATTTATGTGTTCCACAAATGATATTCAAATGATGTGTGCGATGATTTATGAAGTCGAAATGATTTTTGAAAATTTACCCTCTTTGGTCGAATGGTGTGCATAGAGGAACTAAGGGGTATCTTTGTCATTTTACTTACATTAACGTGTTATTTATATAATATTTTGATGATATGTGTGATGAATTACGGTTTCGAAGAGAAAAATTTGAAAACTACCTCTTGGAGCTAAATGAAAATGTGAAAAGAAATGATGTTGTGTAATTAAGTTTTGATAGTAAAATCAAAGACAAAAGGGTCATTTGATTATGGCAAAGAGGGAAGTTTCGAAAGATTTCGAAAAACGAAAATAAACAATGATGTTTGATGTTTACGCTAGTAAAAGTTTATGTGAATTGAAAACTTTTATAGTTATTAAAAATATTAAGTGCCGGAGTAAACTTGTACATTAGTAGGTGGAGATTGGTAGTTGACATGTCAATAGGATAATTATTAGCAGTACTGCACCATTATGATTGCATACCGATGTTGATTTATGGACTTTGAGAGGCACCGAATGTCCAGTCCAGAAATCGAAACGTTTGTGAATTTGAGATTCGGCGGGTAGGCACCAAACGTCTGATGCTGGGGGAAACATGAAACTCATTACTAATACATGGTATTGTGTCAGCATTTACAAAAGGCTCTGATAATATCATAAAAGTTAATAACGTAATTATATTTGATATGTGGTTTTGAAAAGTTGGTTATATTATTATTTTGAATTGTGGTTTGATATGTATATATTTATGTCTAAAATTTGAACTATTTGTGAAATTTTCATCTTTTACCTGATGTACTTTGAAATTTTTGTGATTTCGATATTATATGTCTATACCAATAAAGTAGATATGCGTAGCGCGTCGGATTTTGATTTACCGCACGTAGGTAGTTGAGGTGAGCTGAGTTGATATAGAGAGAGTCGGACAAGAAGATAATCCCAGTGCACTTCGCGAGTCACATCGATCTCCAATTTTTGGTAGATATTTTTGGCATGTACATATTGCGTTAAAAATAAAGTTTTATGAACTTATGTAGGGTACATCCAAATGCATGTGTGAGGTTTTGTAAATTCTAATATATATAGTCTTGTATTATGTTTTTACTCATACCACCTGAGTTGGGAAAGTTAAAATTTGTGGTGATTTTTTTTTTAGTATTGCCGTTTATTTTCAATTGATAAAATTGTATTTGGGGAATGTATGATTCTATTGAAATTTTATGTGTTGAAGTGGCTTTTGAGACGGACGGAGTATCCGAATGTAGAAGTTGAGAAAGTAAAAATATATTAAAAGTGTTATTTTTGAATATGCAAGTTTTAAAATTTTGGATTTTTCAATAAAATAGGGGAAACTCTTCCTGATTTTCCGTAAATCAAATAAACGAATGAACGGATTTTCGTAATAAAAAGCATAGCATCCTCCGCTTCGGTTTTCGTAACACCGGGGGTAAAGGAGAGGGTCTTACAGATAATACTAAATTTAGAAATAAATTAAAATGTCATGCAAAAAAAAAAAAATATTAAATTCAATTAATAAAGTGAAAAATAAAATGTTATTTTTAAGAATCAATCTAAAAATGAATTAAGTTGATTTAAATCTAAACATATAATTAAGTATTGCTGAAAATTTTGTTACATGAATAATAATTTATTTGCTAAAATATTAATAACATATTAATTATTATTTAAAAGAATATATATATATATTAGCATTTCTTTTGAACATTAATGCTTTACGGGTCAGATTACTGCAGGTCCCGATATAGATCGTTGATAACGCTATCTGGATAACTACTCCTATAACCGAGAGATGGATCAAATTACTGTAGGTTCCAGATCAGAGATAGATCAAATTACTGTCGGTTCCAAGATAGATCGCTGATAGCGTTACCTGAATGACTGACTACACACACAACCAATAAATGGCCTGAGATGAATCACTGAGAGCATTGCTTTAGCATTTTTTCATAACATTAATATCTTATGGGTTAGAGAACTATAGGTCCTGAGATGGATTGTTACTAGTTGTCTAAATGACCACTTTCCATAATCGAGAGATGATTTAAAATGGATTACTGATAGCATAGTTTGGATGACTCCTGTTATAACCTGGAGAATACAACTTTTATTAATAGAAGACTCACACCTATACTTTGTATTTTAATAAAAGAATGGTCGTATATAAACATTTGACTTCTTAGAATTAAGATAGATATTTAACCACTTTTATTAAAGGGTATTTAACCACTCTTGCCTAACAAATTCCTCATCTTAGTTATCTGCTACTAACATAATGTTTATGCAAAGGAGGCATGATTGGATTTAATTGTTTGGTTAGATATGATCAAGTCCTATATGATGATTGTTTCCTCTCGATAAGGGACTATTCGGCTTCTGATGCATATGCATATTGAGTGACTTTTTAGAGAATAGGTGTACTCTTAGAAAGAAAATCTCATGTTAAAATAAATAGATTTAATTTCTAGAAGTTTTGAATAGATTTTTTGATTGCTTTTGATTTCACCCATCTCTTCTCTTTGGAATCGGAGCTTGTTCTTTGTTTAAAGGGCGAATTGCATAAAACCCTTTGAGGTTTAGCATAATTGTACAAAAATGACGATGTTTGGGAAACTCGTATTGATCTCCTTTAAGGTCCAGAAAACTTATCACCAACACCCACCCCCCCCCCCCCCCCCCCCCCCCCCCCCCCCCCCCCCCCTTCTCTAATCATTAGTCAACCATTAGTTAACTACCGTTAAATCAAAATTATGAAGGGTAAACTAGTCATTTCATAGCTAATAAATATTTTAATTAAATACAATATTTTTAATGACTAAAATAATAATATAATATTTATATATTTTTAAAAAAATCACCTTCATCTTCTACCTTTCTATCTTCCTCATCTCCATTTTCATCTTCTAACTCTCATCATCTTCTACATTCATCAAAATCATCATCTCCATTATTTTCATCAAACTAACATCACCCAAATCAAACATCATCATCAAACCAAACGTAATTCAAATCAAATAAAAATTTTAAACTTCACGAATGTTTTTTTTATTAAAAAAAAAATGGAGGTGACATTGCCATCTCCAACCTATCTCCATTGTCGAAGATCAGTTTTCAATGGTGAAGACCCTTTGGTCTCTAGCAATGGAGACCAATAGTCTCCATCACTGGAGATTGACATCTCTAACCATGGAGATATGTTTTTGGTCTTTATGGGAGACCAGGATCTGGTTTTCTAGTTTCCTATGGAGAACAATATATATGTATATGTGCATATATATAGATATAATCTTATATTTTAATATTTTATATTTTTAATTAAATTAAAAATATATATTATATTAATTTTAAATTTATTGAAAGCAATTTTAGTCTTTTTATAACTTTAGCCATTGACTATAAGAATTTAATGATTGTTGACTCACAACATGAGAAGTTTGTGATGGGTTTTTGGAATTTTAGGGGAGACCAATGTGAGTTTTTCAAACATCGTCATTTGTGTGCAATTATGCCTAACTTCAGAGAATTTTTTGTGCAATATGCCCTTGTTTAAAACTTGGACAAATTGCACAAAACTCTTAAGGTTAGGTGAAATTACACGAAAATGAGAATGTTTGCAGTACAAGTATTCTGAGTACCTAAGGTTCAAAAACTAAGTACAAACCTCTTATGCCATTAGTCCATTATCATGAAATCCTCACAATCAACCGTCAAAGGTATAAAAAGATCAAAATACCTTTCAAGTCAAATTTAAAGTCAATATTTTATTTTTATAAACTTAAAATTAATATAATATATATTTTTAATTTAATTCAAAAAAAATTAAATAAAATTGGTCTTCGATGATAGAGATTTGAAAATTGGTCTACATTGCATTAGACCAAAAAAACTCCGATGATGGAGACTAACTGGTCTCTATTGCTAGAGCGCAATGGAGATTGCTGATGGAGACTAGATTCTCCATTTTTTTGAAAAAAAAAAATTCATGAACTTTGAAATTTTTGTTTGATTTGGGTGATGTTTGGTTTGATGATTATGATTGATTTAGGTGAAGTTGGTTTAACAAATATGATGAAGATGATGATTTTATTACATTATTATTTGATTTATTAAAAGTATTATTTGTTAATTAAAATATTTATTGACTATGAATTGATCATTTTACCCTTCATAATTTTGATTTAACGATGGTTGACTAGCGATAGAGAAAGTTTATGCTGAGTTTTTGAAACCTTAGGTAGTCAGAGTGTGAGTATTGTAAACATCCTAATTCTTGTGCAATTTTGCTTAACCTTGGGAAGTTTGTGCAATTTGCCCTTAAAACTTATGTTAAATTTATGATTTTTTTTTTTTTTTTTTTTTGAACTTAAACTTATGAGTAGTTATAAAGGCAAACTTCATTCAGTTTTGTGAATCCGTTTAGCTCCTCTTTAAATATAGATGAAAATCCTAAATATTTAAATATTTGTTTAGTTAATGTTATAATAATTTCAATAGCATGATACTTTCTTTTTCTTTTTTCTTTTTTTTTCACATATCATCTCTTAGGAGGAGTGATTGAGCACTTTCCTTTCAAAAGTTATAATTAGAAAAAAAAAATAGAAATAATAGGAAATAATATTAGAAGAGAGAGTGATGAATTCTATAAATAAAAAACTATTTTAGAAACTCAGTATTTAGCCTATAGTCTAGAAGATAGGACAAAATTTACAATGCACATAGAAGAACTCTTACAATTAGGAGCAATAAGAAAAAGTAGCAGTAGACCTAGAAAGTCCAACATTTATGGTGAAATAACATCGTGAACAAAAGAGAGGCCATAGTAGATTGATTATCTATTATAAAAGATTAAATGACAATACCCAGAAAATAGCTACAAAATCCCTAATAAAAGATTAGGAGCAAGGCGTTTTAAGCAAGATGCATATCTTTTAAAAAGCAAATCTCATGTTAAAATATATATTGATTTCCAAAAGTTTTGAAAGGTCCTTTTGGTTCTTTTTTGATATAGTCCATCTCCGAACACTAGGCTTAAAATTATTATCGATGCATCCTGGTAAAGATGAATAATTGCTTTAATATTGTAGTGGTTGTAAGGAACACTCAAGAGTATTACAGTTTAGTACTTGCTGCTAAAGTTTATGATAACCCCTTCAATTCTGAGGATGCAAAGGCATGCAAGATCGATTTTGGATGGTATTGTGCTCACAAAGATTTATTTCCTTTTTGTCATCGTATCTGATACTCTCATGGTGCGTTTACTTCACTTGGAGGAATCGGAATCGGAATCGGAATGATCTGGAATCGGAATGACTTGGAATCGGAATCAGAATAAGTTGTTTACTTCAACTGTAACAATCGGAATCGGAATCAGCAGTATTCTCATTAAGCTGTTTACTTTACTTTGGAATCGGAATTGATTAATTATAAGTTATAAAAATGTCCTTAATTAAAATTATGAATTAATTACAATGTACAAAATTTTGTTTAAAATGTTAGTGTTATCTTTTTATCTTATAATTCATTATAATAAGCTAAAAAAAAAAAAAAATTCTTAACAATTTGACAATATCATTGTAAGCATTTTGTGTATTTATTATTTTATTTTTAGAAGAAGATATTATGTATTTATATGGTATATCAAATCATTTTTTTTAATTATATATAAAATATTACCTAAACTTTCTTAACCGTATTATTGTAATATTTTTCAAAATATAACATTTTGCACTAACACATTTTTTTATGAAAACTTATAGCATATGTAAATATTTATATTTATATATATAAAACAAATGGAATAAACTTATAGCACATTTTTTAAAGAAGGGTATAAGGGACATTTTAGCTTGACAAAGGGAATGGGAATGGGATTCCCATTCCTCAACCCCAAATTGATGTGGGGCCCACTTTTTCATTCCCATTACGGAATGAATTTTAAGCAAGTAAACATCATCAATCAATCCCATTCCTGATTCCTATTCCCCAATCCATGAAGTAAACACACCCTCAATGTGATTAAAAAGTGTGTTGTGACTTTTGAAGGAGGACAATCTAGTGCAGGACATTGGTTGTTTACTTAATCCTCGCAGCAGTAACATGGATGCTCACTGTAACTAAATGGCTTGTCACTTTTTAGTCACGCGTGATAGGACTTGTCCCTTTATTGGCTTTTGAAGTTCCTCGAGTTTGATTGTTCCTTTTTTAATTAATAGAATTTAACTTCAGAAAAAATACATGTATGAAATTTAGATAATCACAGGATATTTATTATTATCTTAACTTTATAGTTTCTCATTTTAAAATAATCAATAAATTATAATAGTTTTTTTTTTCAAAAAAGCTAATTAAATTATAATAGTTGTTTGGTAGCTTTTTACAATTTGGTATCTCAAGTCTCATTGTTGCAGTCACTGCTCTTCAAAATATACAAAAATAAAGATTTTTATAAAGGCCCAAATTTCATTCCGTAGTCCGACTGGACTTCGAATTTTCGCAATTTCGAGTTGAGCTACCTTGCCTCAGCTCGTTTGATATCTATATACACGACACAGTTATTATATGAGTAACACGAAATAAGCCCTCTACCTTTGTTTATTATACGAATTATGTTGTGTGTCATGCGACACAGTTGAATTGTTTATTGTGTATAATCCGAACTGAACGTATTTTACGTTTTCAACATGTTTCACTTTAAACCCTTTAACAAGAGCCGTAAAACTCGTCAAGTAGGACCAACTACTTATTGAAAACTCGCTTGGTGAAACTCTATCGAGCCAATAACCTCGAAATTGGGGATTCTAGCCGGCCCAGCCAACTAGTCACCGAGTTGAGCCAATTACTCAGCAACTCGGGGCTTCACGGTTGGGTATGTGAAGCCTTTTTTTTATAAAAAAAAAAAAAAAAAAAAGACATCAAAATGATATCCTTTGGGTATCCCAAAACATCATTTTTAAAACTTACCCAAAACATCAATATGACATCATTTTGGTGTCAAACGTTAAAAAAAAAAAGATAATCTAATAGGTTTCACAATTTCTGAAGTAGACTAGACCAGACACCCCTTCTAAAACTCGACTCATCCCTCTTTTCAAACCCTAACTCCCTTACCTTCGCCGCCCATTGGTCTACTGCTGCTGCCATCATCTCGCTGTCACTATTGCTTGCTGTTGCAGAATTCTACAGTATTTTGCTTATTATTTTTGCTTTTATGTGTGAAAGAGACAAAGAAAAAAATGAAAGTAAAAATAAAGAGTGGCAATACAAAAAAGTGACGGAGTGAGAGAGAGAGAGTCTCTTAAGATTGACTTTGTGTTGATTTTGAATCATCTTTGTGGCGTGTATTTTGTTTGAGTTTGTTGTGCAATGCGCCAGAGTTAACAAAAGCTTGAAATTGAACTTTGGATTGTTCGTTCCACTCTTCCCACCCCCTCCTCCCCCTCTTTTTTTTTTAATTATTAATATATTGGGCTTGAGTCACAATTAGGAGCCCACTTGGTGTTATTAATGAGTTTTTCACATATATGTATTTTTACAGTAATACCATGTAGTAACTCAGTCCCCATTTATAATGAGATTACAAATCTTGTCGTGTAACTATCTTGTATAGTTACTGAACATATTAGCCACCTTATATAATTACTGATTCGATAAATTAATCAAACTTTATATGAGATATGGTAAAACTTTTGAAGTGTTGTTAATTGTGGGCATTACATAGTTGAAAAAATAGTAGTTATTCAGCTGAAATTTTTAAGACATCTAATATATTGTAATTATGTGATTGTATTAAAACGATTTTTAAATTTGCATGAGATAGATTTTATGATGTTTTATTATTATATGATTGTATTTTGACTATATAATTTTTTTTTAATATTTTGATCAAGTTTGATTGTTAGTCAACGGGTTGATCGTTAACTAGTAATCAAACCAACTAATCATTGAGTACTCATCAACAAACCGACTAGTTGTTAGATGATCGATCACCTAACGACTAACGATTTCTTAATTGCTACCATTATCACAAATTTTAGATGGTTGCCTAAATTAAACATCACATATTTATTTATATACTCATGTCAATTGCCAACTGACTCAATTCAAAACATGTTATTAAAATTAGCCTAATAAAGTAAAGTTGAATCTGTTAATTTTCTTCAAATTTGAGTTGAGTTGCCGTAGCAAACCCCACATAAATGGGGAGTGAGGTGGGCGTCTCATGGATGGGGATATTTGACAAGGGCTGGCTAGCTGATGATTACACACCAACTTGGATGGAAGCATGGGGTGATAGACTTGACAACTGTACGGTTTGTGAAGCGTTCCTAATTGGCAGATGTTCATTATGATAGTGGTGTCACTTCAATAAATTGGGTGCAAACGCTCTCCGCAACTTTTTGGAAGGTAAATGGCAATTTTATTGGATCGTATTTAGAAAGGAAAGATAAAAGTCCAATTGCTTCTGATTTCCCCGTTGCCCAGTTCCACTTCATTTCTGGTCAAAGTTGGCACGCCTGAAATTGATAGGCACGAGGTGTGTGCTTGGCACAAACTGCAAATTAAAATATTATAACCAAAAGGTTTACTCTAGTACTTCTTGCTTATTTTTGGATCATCATTATGTTACCAAAAATTTTGGAAAATTGGGTGGAAGTGTGTTTCCTGGCCTGATGTCTTGGGGTTGCATACTTGATCACTGCAAATAGTATCAGAGACAGCCTCTATCACGTGGATTCAAGTGGGTCTCTAGTTCATGCCATTGGGTTTAGGTGTTCAAACTCGAGAGGTTGGTTTGTTTCTTTGTCAAGGTCTCCTCCAAGCAAGGGATTGTTACATTCCAAAGACTCACATGGTTAAAAGAGATACTTGGGAAGGAATTATTATTATTATTATTTTTGTGTATCACTTTTTATAAATTTTTATAAATTTAAGATAAAGTTTTCCTAGATTTATTCATAGTTCAAGTAATTAGTATGTATGTGTATTTTAATTATCACATTTGTGTTTGGGTTCAAGTTCTTGCTACATGTGTAGGGGAGTTTTCCCTAGTTATTAGATAGAATTTTAGGTCGCATATAAGGTGTGTTTAGTAAACCGTATTGGATTGGATTATATTGAATTAGATTATATTAGATTAGATTCAATTAGATTAAATCTCTTGTTTGATATAAGATAGCACTGAATTTGTTCAAAAATGATTATGTCTAAATACTATTTGTAAAAAATAATATTTCAAGTTAATTTAATATTTATAAATAAAATAATCAAATTTTGATAAATTAAAAATAAAGAAGAGTTTTCCCAATATCTTGGCAAAATAATTAGATTCTTTATATCATCATTTTGTGGTGGATTAAACCCATGTATATTTGGTAAAGAAGCGATAGAGACAGAATTTTGTACACAATGTTGACCCACCAAAATGAACCATCAAGTTAGCCAGACGCAGAAAGCCCACAGCGACATTTCTCACCGAATGAAGCCCATAGTTTTGTGCATTTGTATATATCCTTCAAACGGTTCTTATCTTTGTGTTGGTGGTGGGTGATGATGGTATGATTGTGATGGACATTACTATTAAGAGATATTTTCGTACACTTCATTTTTTGTTTTATCTATTCTTGAATTTCCTGCGGACTCATTAATGATGAATCCAAGCATACCTTTACATGAGTATCTATTAAGTCTGGTCATCTTCCGCTGCCCCATGCAATGCATTAATCCTTGCAAATAAGATCTATTCGAATTGTTCCTCTTCCTTAAAAACCATTTATTTGTATTTTTGCTGTTTTTGAGTGCATAATTAAACACCAATCTAGTCATAGTTTACTTTCTTTATTATCTAATTCAAGTTTTTAAGTTGGACCGATGTTGTTAAAAATATTTTAGTTTGTTTTATCTCTTACTCGTTCTTGCTTGGTGTTGCCTTTTCTTTTAATATTTGGGCTAATCCTATATGTTTGCCATGTTTGTTTTAAGTTTTATTTAACCATGTTGGGTTGAATCATGTGTCCCAAATTACTTGTTCAAGGGCCTATTAATAATATCCCAAAATAAGACGGTAAATATTGTTATAAAAAGATATATTAAATATAATGAATATCTTTATATAGACTGTATCATATGTAGTTTGAAACGGTCAATTATCAAAAGATGTACGACTCAAACTCTTTGTTTTTATATGATTGTATTAGTAGGATGTTATTAATAATATCCCAAAATAAGATGTTAAATATTGTTATAAAAAGACATATTAAATATAGTGAATATCTTTATACAGGCTGTATCATATGTAGTTTGAAACAGTAAATTATCAAAAAATGTACGATTCAAACTCTATATTTTTATATGATTGTATTAATAGGATGATTGAATCATATTATGTTATAACGTAATGATTAAGATATAAGTCCGTACTCCACATAAAACGTAACTCATGCAAATTATGATTCTTAAGTCTTTTGAATGATCTACTCCAGTTATAGGCAACTTCAACCTGTAAACATGAGAAACATGAAGGGTGTGACACAGGTGTGTCACTAACGTCCGTGGCTGGCAAGAGCAACAACAAATGAAATTATTCATATAACAATATCGTAATTTTTATTTTTGAAAGTTAGTATCAAATAAATTAGAAATCTATTAGAACCTAATAAAAAAATTTGTTGTTCCAACATTAGCTCCATTATTGGTCACTGCTAAAACTCATGAAAAGACGTCAAACAAACGTGCAACCATCTCTGCTAAAAGAAAATGTGCAATAGTTTGGTAATTTGTCCAGAGCAGAAACCGGCCAATTTTGTCAACGAACTCGACATTAATGAAAACGGCCGGTGTGCGAAACCAACTAAATTGAACAAGTGGAGACGAATTATATAGATTCCATGTGATGCGAAAAAAAAATCAATATCATATATTCCTCTTGCTATAGTCTATAGACGCCCAAAGTTGACCATCACATCATAAGTCACTCAAGTCCAACAAAAATGGACCCACTTATGCAAAAACGTTGACCTCCTAGTGTCCCATCAATGTGGATTCCCAATTTTGGGAGGTTCTAGTCCATTGTGCCGCTCCTGCTTTTCCTCCCAATTTTATAATTACCCACGATTATTATACTCCATTAAGACATTACAGACTTTAAGTTCTGTAAAGCTTTCAAGTTTTTGAAATGTGAGCATGAATTCAGTGTCTATTTTTTGCTGCTGATAGGTGTGTTATGATAGGAGTTTAAATTTGACCGACGTAGGAAAAAAAATCTAATAATTTTAATTATCTACTATTTTTTATAAATAACCATATAAATATCATGATGTAGTTGTAAAATTAGATTACCTGTATATAATAACATGAGCAGTTACAGATCGATTACGCGAGGTACTATGGTGGTCTAGTAAAATTACTAGTAGAATCCTATTATATATATTGAAAAAAATTTACTTATGTCGCCACACATTTTTTTTACTGGTCCTGAACAGTTTATATACATTTGATTTTAATCTAATGTTTCAAAGAAGTTAATATATATATTTAAACTCTCAACTGCAACTATATACTTAACCAAAAATTAAGTTATAACCTTAAGCCAATTGTTGAAGCTTGTTTCCTAGTTTAATACTAATTTAAGATAGACCTGTTAACTTAATTAAGGACTTCAAATATTAGGGTAGTTTGGGTTGTAAGACGTGAATGTACGGTAATATAATTAATGATATATACATGTTTAAATTTAATGCACAAAATTTTAAATTAACTGTCTAAGAAGATTTTTTTTTTCCTAACTTCAAATTTAGGAGTTAAAGGAGAAGAAAAATGATTTGAGTCTATAATATTATTAATGTGAGTGTGAAGATTTTTTTTTTTTTTCCTTTTTCTAATAGAGTCATCATATGTGGCGTAACTATTCAAATTTGGGATATTATACTTGTTAAGGTTAAATAAGTGCTTGCCAGCGCCTGAGAGCTCTCTAGCTAGCACTAACCATATTTGACAGTATGGGTGTGAAGAGCTTACAAATTAAGTCATTTCAATTTTTCAGCATAAAATTAAAGTAGGTGCTACAAGTATGAATATAATTTGTTTTCATTTGTTTCAATACCATCTCAGTTTGGTAATAATAAGATTTTGACATAGATTGATCAATTTCTTGTTTACTATTGGAAAATCTCAAAAATTTTTAGTAATAAACAATAATATATCCAAATTTATGGTTTAAATGAAATAATGAGTTAATTTATATAATTATTATATCATTAATAGATTATATCATAACTAATATAATAAAGATATTGACAAGATTTTGTAACAGTACTACACAATATTTCATTGATTGATTGTGTATATATACACCAATTACAACCATAACAGAAACCAGCAATTTGCCTAAACTAAAGGATTGTGTCCAGCTAAATAAAGAAAGTCAATGATAGGACATAAATCACATGATTATAGGAATCAATCAAAATATACAATGGAATCAATCAAACTATACAAAGGAAGGTAGTCAGCTGTAATCAAGTATTTCCTTCTATATGCCCCCGCAAGATGGAGCGTCGAGAGGAGAGTCCAATCTTGTCACAGAGAAGAAGATGACGTGCACGTGGAAGAGGCTTTGTGAGGGCATCTGCTAGCTGATCAATAGAGGAGACATGAGTAACCCGTAGTGCACCACTCTAAACCTGATCACGAATGAAGTGATAATCAAGAGCAACATGCTTCATGCGCGAATGGAAAATGGGGTTGGAGCATAGATGTGTTGCACCAATATTGTCGTAGTAGATGACAGGAGGAACCGAAATGGTGATACCAAGTTCAGAAAGGAGAGAGCATACCCAGCGTAGCTTAGCAGCAGTGGCTGTAACTGAGCGATACTCAGCTTCTGTACATGAGCGAGCGACCGTGCGCTGTTTCTTAGAGCTCCAAGAGATAGGATGTCGACCAAGATAAACAATATAGGCACTAGTGGAAGTGTAATCATCTCGATTGCCCGCCCAGTCAGCATCAGAGAAAGCATGGAGATTTTGTGGAGAGTCATGAGAAAAAAATAATCCATGATCAATTGTACCACACAAATACCGAAGAAGCCGTTTCACAGCAGTCCAGTGATCACTAGTGGGACGATGCATGAATTGAGATAATTTACCCACTATATAAGCAATATTCGGGCGAGTGAGTGAGAGGTATTGAAGACTACCAACAACAGCTCAATATTCAGTGGGATCAGAAAGTATTGTGCCAGCATGAAGAGTTAATGTCGGAGTGGTAGCTAGAGGAGTAGCAACTGGTTTGGCATCAGTCATTTTGGTGCGAGCAAGGAGATCATAAATATATCGTCGTTGTGAAAGAAGCATGCCATGAGGTAGTGAAATAACCTTAACACCCAGAAAGTATGAGAGCGAACCAAGATCCTTCAAAGAGAATCTATTTGCAAGAAGTTGAATGACAGTGTTGACCATATTATCATTATTACCTGTAATAATAATGTCATCTACGTAGACAAGTAAGTACAAAATAATTCGGCCAAAGAGAAGGACAAATAGGGATGTATCAGCATGCGAGTTACGAAAGCCAGACTTAAGCAAAAATTGACGTAATTCGTAATACCAAACACGAGGTGCTTGTTTGAGACCATATATAGCTTTGCGAAGTTTGCAAACATGAGTAGGTTTATCAGGATCCACAAAACCAGTTGGTTGAGCCATGTAAACATCTTTAGTTAAATGTTCTTGAAGAAAGGCATTATTAACATCAAATTGACGAAGAGACCATCCACGGCTTACTGCTACATTGAGAACAATTCGAACAGTGGTTGGTTTAACAATGGGACTGAAGGTGGCACGAAAATCAATACCGGGACGTTGGTGAAAACCCTTGGCAACGAGTCGAGCTTTGTACCTGTCAATGGAACCATAAGATAGCCGTTTAGTACGAAAAATCCACTTAGAGCTTACAATATTATATGAAGGTGTCGAAGGGCTAAGCTCCCAAGTCCCATTGCGAACTAAAGCATCAAATTCTTCTGACATGGCTCGATGCCACTTAGGATCTTTAAGGGCTTGGACAATAGTAGTTGGTTCCATGTCACGAGGAGAGGGAAGTTGAGCATGAAGATTAAGTTTCTATATAGGCTTATGTATGTTGTGTTTCGAGCGAGTAACCATAGTATGGGTATTTGTGGAGGTAAGAGCGGGTTGAAGTGAGGTAGATGGTGGTGGAGGCAAGGCTGGTTGTAAGGTTTGAGAGAAGGAAGATGGTGAACTAGTGGTGTCACAGGGTAAGGAGGAAACAGCAGAAGGTGACGAACCATCGATTGGAGTGGCAGGTGTTGAAGGTGCAGCAGAGGAGGGAGCAGGTGGCACGATCGAGTTGGAGGGAATAACAAACACAGGAGGAAGCCAATCTGAAACTGTGGTCGATTGACTACGGGGAAGTTGATTATGTAAAGATTTGTAAGGGAATATGGACTCAACAAATTTCACATGACAAGACGTGTAGAGACGAGAGATGGAAGGAGCAAGACACAAATATGCACTTTGCGTAAGAGAATAACCAAGGAAGACACACGGAATTGAGCGAGGTTCAAGTTTATGAGAAGAGTATGGACGAAGCCAAGGATAACAAAGACACCAAAAGACACGTAGTTTAGCATAATTAGGTGGAGAGTTGAAAAGTTTTTCATAAGGAGAATAAAGGTTAAGGGTGGGTGTAGGCATGCGATTTATGGATAGACGGCAGTGGCAAAGGCATGATTCCAAAAGGTGAGCGGAAGGGAAGCATGAGAAAGAAGTGATAGACCAGTCTCAACTATGTGGCGATGACGCCGTTCAGAATACCCATTGTGTTCAGGAGTGTGAGGAGGGGTGGTAAGATGAGAGACACCATTATTGGCAAGAAAATGTGCCAGAGCCTGATATTCTCCACCATTATTAGAGTAGAAGGTGATTATTTTCTTATCGAAAATTTTTTTCACTAAAGCTTTAAACTTAACAAAAACATCATAAACATGAGATTTTCGTTTGAGAGGATAATATCAAATATATTTTGTATAATGATCAACAAAGATTACATAATATTTGAAGTCATCATACGTGAAAACCGGGGATGTCCATACATTAGAAAATATGATTTGTAGAGGTTGAGTAGAATTGATGGAGGATAAGTGAAAAGGTAACTTATGACTTTTATTGCAGTTACAGGCATTACAATTGAAATTTTGGGACATAGTACTCGAGACATCTAGACCAAACTTGGATACAATATGTCGTAAAATAGGAAACGTAGGATGCCCGAAGCGAGAATGCCACTCGGATGAATTGGTCTTAACACTAGAAAGGGCAGATAAAGAACCAGATTTGACAGAAGAGGCCGGTCACTCATACACTCCATCCTTAGTCTGTCCCCGCAAAAGAGTTGCTCCTGTTCGAAGATACTTCACATGAAAGGCAGTAGGTAAGAATTCGACAGAAACTTGGTTAGAAGTACAAAATTGAGAGACAGAAATAAGATTTTTATGCATGGTGGGAATACAAAGTATATTATTTAATGCAAAGGTGTGAGATGAATGAGATAGAGAGGTGGAACCAGTATGTGTTATAGGAAGTCCAGTGCCATCATTAATCACAATATCATCTGAACCGGTATATGGAGTATGAAAAGAGAGATTGTTAAGATCAGAAGTAACATGGTGAGAAGCATTGCTATCAAGTAGCCAAGTAGGAATGCTAGGATTCTCAGCCGCGGCAAAGTGAGCTTTAGGTGATGATGAAGTCGGTGGTCGAGCCCGCCATGATGAGGAAGAACGAGGTTGCCAGGGCTGCTGAGTTGGATGTAAATTTTGATGTTGAGAGGCCACCAGATTGAATGAAGGACACCGTTTGGCAGTATGCCCTTGAGTGTTGCACGCTTGACAGTAACCAAGGTATGGTTTGGAGGGTGGACGAGGCCCAGAAGAGGAAGAAGGATGCAACCCACCAATAGGAGCAGAGGGTGACGACTTCCATGATCGGTACGGGGTGCTGCTGGATTTGCTGTAGCTAGTAAAGTGACACTGGATGATGAAGATTGTTTCAACATCAGCTCTTTGGTGATTATTTTTCATGGAGTTCGTCAAAGGAGATTGTTGTGTCACGACTATTAATCGCATCAATGAGAGGTCGATAATCATCTTCAAGGCCATCCAGAATCTTTTCAATCAAATCTTCGGCATCAAGAGGTTTCCCTAAGACAGCAAGTTCATCAGCCCGGGATTTGACGAACTGCATGTATTCTGATATGCTACGGGAGCCTTTACTGAGACGCTTGAGTTGATCTTTAATTTGTTTGATGTGTCCTCGAGTGGGTTTGGTGTATGTATTCGCAAGAATGGTCCAAGCTTCCTGAGAAGTGTTAGTGCATTGAATGAGAGGTATAACTGATGGAGTAAGAGATCCAACAATGGCGCTGAAGATAAGTTTGTCTTAACGAATCCAGGTGGTGTAGGCTGGGTTTGAAGAGTCTTTGTTGTCAACCATGATGGTTTTAGGGGGTACTGGATGAGATCCATCTATATAGCCATCAAGATTATAGCCTACGAGAATGGCATGAAATTGAAGTTTCCATGATAAATAGTTGATGGAAGTAAGTTTGATGTTATTTTGAGAGGAAACATTGATAGCTATCAGAGGTTTGGTAGGGTCGGCAACGTTAGGAATAGTGATATGATTGTTGGTGTTAGCCATGAAAAAAAAATAAAATAAGGCTATGGAGAGATTGAGATGCTTAAAGAGTTCACTGCTCTGATACCATAAAGATATTGACAAGGTTTTGTAACAGTACTACACAATATTTCATTGATTGACTGTGTATATATATACACCAATTACAACCATAACAGAGATCAGCAATTTGCCTAAACTAAAGGATTGTGTCCAGCTAAATAAAGAAAGTCAATGATAAGACATAAATCACATGATTATAGGAATCAATCAAAATATACAGTGGAATCAATCAAACTATACAAAGGAAGGTAGTCAGCTATAATCAAGTATTTCCTTCTATATATAATTGTTGTGAATAAGCTTGACATGCACATCAATTGGGAGCCAAAAAGTTGGGCAGAATCTTGAGCATCGCAGCAGTATTCAAATTTTAATATTACCCTTCCTTGGTTATATATAAATAATAAAAAAATCCCAAAAAATACCATGACATATGAAATATTATCCATTTACGAACTAATTTTTTTTTTCTCCAAAATCTCACAAAAGTTAAATTTAATGGAAAATTTGTTGAAAAGTTAAAAAGATATTTTTACCCTTGAAATTTTTATTTAAAAATATCTTATTTTTTATAATTTTATATTTAATATTATTTATTTTGATTTTTTTATATTTTAATTAACATTATTTTAGTTAATTTTCCGTTGCTTCATCATTTTTGCCCTTGGGATAAAATAGTCAACTATGTCAACATAACAGATTTCATGACTATTAGGGCATTTTCGTCCTTTTGTATGCCTTAGGAGGAATTTTAGATATTTATGTTAATGTCAAGTTGTATTTTAGATAAATATAAAATAATGAGTTACAAAATAGGTATATTTTTATACATCAAATTATTTTTTTTATGATTTTTTCTATAAATAATTATGTACAGAATAGTTTTAAAAAAATTATATGGATATGTCTCATTCTTTATACAAGCAGATCTTACAAGGCAAGATGATACAATAATCTCATTTGTTAAATTCATATAAAAATTGAAATATGAAGTTGTCTGTGTCTAAAAATAATGGTTGTTCTTAATGAAATTATCAATTAAAAATACAGAAGTTAAGAAGAAACTTGAAGCAACTGGTACAATTATGCAATTCCCAAATGATGGAAAAGTCCTTTCATAAGTCTTTTTCTGGGCCAAAATTCAGCGTTTTAGCAGACACGAGAGGTCTTCATTTTTCAAAGTAAATAATAGAGTACGAGCCAGGGACCCTCGCTGGACTACATGTGTCTTCTTCAACGCAAACAAACCATTTCTGGCGATTCACCACACTATTGATTGTAATAAAACCAATTAATAATTGCCAGCAAGTGGCATTTTCTTCATAGGTTAACCATTATGATACTTATAATATAAATTTGTTGACTTTTATTTGTAAAAATAATTTGATTTTATATATTCAGTCAATTTCTTACGTCCGTCCACATTAAATATATGTATTTCGTATACATTTTTAATATAATTTCATTATTAGCAACCTGATTAGCTATTATTCCTTTCACATGTTGCAAGTATGCTACGACACTTTTATTTTTTAAAGAAAGGAAAACATTTATTCACCTAAAAACAAAGAGAAAAACAGTCGAGAGTATTAACTAGTCAAGGACAATTTAATTTAATTAATGCGTAATTAATTCATAAAGGGTTTCGCAGTTAATTAATAAATTAATCAAAGGGGCACTGATTCCCCTTTCTGTCATCTTTATGTCAAAAGACGACAGCTTCTTCTTAATTCGATTTCATATATATCAACTTCAAATCCTCGACGTATCCATTTTCTGACAATTATTAGTCTTTGTGGACCTTACAAGGCACATTGCACATGACCATGACTTGATAACATCTGGTGTTGATTGGACTTCGTTTCAGCCTCAAATCCCACATTGTATATTTAGTCATCATATAAATTATTTCCGGTGAAGATTGACTACATGATTGTTTCTTATCTCATAATCCAAAAAATTGTTTGCATGTATATGTAATTAGATCTATTTGAATATAAAGTGTGAACATTTGCAAATAAAAGAGACTTCAATAATGTAATATCTGTGGACCTCACAAGGCAGTTGCACAGATCATGACTGAATATAATTATAGGAGAGAGATATGAAGGTGGGTTGATTACATCATGTGTAAATTGTGATGCGTTTGTAGGATGGTGTTTACACAGTTTTTACGCGTGGGGATAGCGTGGTTTAAAATAGTTAATGCATGCACTTCATTGAAAGAGCATCAATAAAATCGGGCACATGTGACGCTGTCAACTAGTGGATAATTTCACGTGGCAGATGTGGGCATTATCCTCCTTATATTAAAGGAGAATATATTAATATCTTCTACATATCCAACCCTAGAATTTATGCTCATGATTTAATTTTTATTCATTAACAAGTATATATACAACATCCAACTTAACTTTTTTCTTTATTTTGTTTTGTTTTTTGTTTTTTGTTTTTTTTCTAATTTTCGCTAGGGTTTTGATAATGACTCCAAAATATTCCTAGAGAGGTTTGAAG
Source organism: Litchi chinensis (assembly GCA_019925255.1). Classification (NCBI taxonomy): domain Eukaryota; kingdom Viridiplantae; phylum Streptophyta; class Magnoliopsida; order Sapindales; family Sapindaceae; genus Litchi; species Litchi chinensis. The sequence continues at coordinate 16,049,786 of CM034468.1, forward strand.
TAGCTATCGAATTAGAATTTAACCACTTTTTTTTTTTTTTGTCTTTTTCCCTTTCCATGAAAGGTGACTACTCCCTCCTCTCTTTAAGCTCTTTTCGTGGGCAGTGAACCATTCTATTTGGAGGTGCTTTACAAGCGCTTTTAAGGGGATTAAGACAATCACTTGCTCAACTTGTGCTTAACTATGGGAAAAAGAGAGAGAAAAAAAATCTCAACATTCAAAGATTTCAGCTGTGCGTGTTGGTGTATCTTGATTACCTTTTGACTGATGCAAGGTTGGTTCGATACAAGATCTGCTCTCTAGAGCACAATTTTACCTGAAGTTCTGGAAGTACTACTTGTCCTACGCGCCAGGATAAAAACTACTTATTTTATAGGATAATCCCAAAATACTCTGATTTTTAATAAATTATCTATTTTTTTATATAATTTTATTTTTATCTAAAATATTAACTTTAAGTAAACGTTCAAAATACCCCTGAAAGCGTATGCAATGAAAGAATGATAATATCCCTGATAGTAATAAATTCATTAGGTGGATAAAGTTCACCATTTGACTCTAGGGGCAAAAACAAAAATGCAAAAAAAATTTATAAAATTAATTAAAATATAAAAAATTAAAAAAAATAAATAATATTGAATATACAAATATAAAAAATAAAGATATTTTTATTTAAAAATTAAAAAAAATTGAATAAAAATCAAAATTTTTTTCCTATCATTTAGCTCTCTCTCTAACCTCATCGCTTCTGTTTCGTCACTCTCTCTCTCTAACCTCATCATCTTCTTCTTTTGCTCCGTCGCTTATCATCGCCTCCACCAGACATCTACTATCATCCTCTTCCAAGCCTGTAACACTCTCCATCTGATTCCCATGAAATTATAAACCGAGTCGAAAGATGCTACCTAAATCTATTTTTCTTTTCTCTATTATTATTATACTTAAATGTACTATTATTATTTTTTTTTTTGAAAATTTGATAGAATTTCCTCTGTTTTTTTAAAAATCAAAAAATGAAAAACCTGCAAAATTCAAAATTTACATTTCTAAAGTATATCCCATGTTTTCTACTACCAATTTCGGATGCTCCGTCCAACCAAATTTCACTTCACCACACAATATTCATAAATAATATATTTTCACAAAAAAAATAATTCATCTAGTGGAATTAAAATACATTTCAAAGAAGAGTAATAAGAAATTTATCAAATTCACTTTACATTATCAAAAACATTTATAAAATCTTATATACATTGTCATTACAATTTCGCACACACACATATGAGTGTACATACACGTATTTCAAACCAATGTATTTGACAAATATATATATATATATATATATATCTGACAAAAGAAGGTCTACCCTAAATGGAAAGTGATGTGACTCGTGGAACGCACGGGGATATCTCCTCGTCAGACTCTTTATCTTCAATGCCAAACTCTCAACCTACGTGTGGAAAATCCAACGCGCTAAATATTTTTACTTAGTGAGTGTATAATTAATTTAAAAGTCACAAAAACCTCTATTATATAACAATATAAAATCACAATTTCGACAATTTTTCAAATTTCGAATATAACGTAATAAAAAGTGAATAACTAGTAATACATAAAAGTCACGTTTAAAAATCATTCTCAACTCTTTTCTCTAAATTCACCAAGTAATCCATTTACTAATAAATACATATACAAAATACAGAAAATCATTTCTTCAACCATTAGCACACGATTTAATCAAATGTTTTTATAGCGCCTTTCGTAAATTGTGATATGATATTATGGACTAGAAAATGAGTTTCTTTGGTATCGGACATTCAGTGACTACCCGTCGGATCGTATTCTCATATAATACATAAATTTGGGGACCGGACACTCAATACCTCTCAAAGTCCATGAATCCAGTATCAATGCATGTAGGCAAATCAGTACAGTACTGCTATAATCACCATATTGACATGTCAATTACTAATCCCCACCTACCAATGTTCAGGTTTACTAAGGCCCTTAAAAATTTCATTTATTACCAATGATTTCATATTTCCATTTCCAAATAAAATTTTCATTAGTAACGCAACGCACTAAATTTCAATCATTTTTTTTTTTCTCGTTTCAGCAAATTATCAATTACATTCAATTATTCATTAAAATTTGGCAAATATCACATTGCCATTCACATTACTAGTACACGGTCAAGTCACTAACTTGTCCATTTCTTTCCGATTTTTTTCCGTTTCCGTTAAAAAATCATTAAAATCATGTGTAAACATCATTTTATCACAAACTATCGAAATAATTTTACAAAACCCTCTAGATACATTTTCGGCCAATATATACAAATGATTCAAAATTTGTCAGCTTTCATCATTTCACACATCAAAATAATCCACAAATCATTCCAAAAAAGCAATCAAACTCATTCAACCAAAACCATAAAAAATTATAGTTTTAAGCTTTCTAAAACCTTACTAATAAAAATGAAATTTCCAAGTAAGTGTACACCAACTTTTTTAGGTTTACTAATGGCTTTCCCACACCATCAATTGGAGCTTATAGCTTCTCCTTGCTTTTCTCTTGAACACCTTGCTCCAAACCCATATCTAGGGTTTTCAAGAGGGCATTTTATCAATATAAAATCAAATCGAACTAATCTAAATGCAAGAATAATTATACCTACATGCTCATGAATGCTTTTTTATCTCTTCTAACCTTAATCCATCACTAAAACACATCAAAAGGATAGAATATCCATTCACACACCAATTTTTCACTTTAACCACCTTAACACTCAAACTTTCTATTTTGAATTTTTCTTCCATTCGGTTGCTACCAAATCAATTCAAAAGCATTCCAAACCTCATACAAACCATTCAAACCTCTAAAATCACTTCAATACATGCAAAAACACAAATTGTCCACATATTAATATAATTTTTCATCTATTTATCCATTTGCATTTTCATTCCAAATGTCATCTCAAATCAACCTAGATCATCATATAATATCATCCATGTGTCAAATTAATTTCATTACATCCATTTTTCCAATTTAACCACTTACTAGTACATAACACCACTAAATTATCCACTTCATTCCATGCTAAAAAATCATGCCCAAATACTTCAAATAATCATCAATTTCATCACTAATGTCTTAAAATCAAAATTTATTAAATTTCATCAAATCTCTACATTAAAGTCTAACTTATACATCACTAGTTTCTTGATCCAAAATTATTTGATGTTTTCTTTCCTTTCCAAGCTAAATTTAATAATGATTTATCTCTATTTATGCCATAAAACCCATCAAACATTCATTTAATCACCAAACCTTAAAAACTCATTTCAACTAACATTAATTTAAATCAATCCACTTACTAATTTCTTGAGAAATCTTGGATGGATTTTGAGGGTTAAAGAGGGATGAACACCCTTGGACTCTTCTCCTCCTCTTCACGACAATTTTTTTTTTTTTTTCTCTCGGTCTACAGCTCACTCACAGCTGCTCTCTTTTGCTCACATTCTTCTCTTCATTTGGTCGAGCATCACTCTTTTATCAACTCATTTCATCCTTCACTTTATATATTATCCATCCAAATGACCATTTTTCCTTTAAAACTTACTCAAAATCACAAAAATGTCATCTATGAGATCTTGACAAGTGTCCTTATCCTTATCTCTTATGCCACGTGTCACATATTTCATGGTGGCTTTCCCCACATGTCTATAATTTTTTATCTCTTCTGGAATGCTCGATTTCGGCCTTTTCGAAACTTTTTCGAAATCTTTTCAAAATTTACCGGGACTTATATTCAGACTTTCTATATACTCCTAGTAACCTTGGTGACTCTTAAAAGTCATTTCATGCCATTTTTCGGCTCTCCGTAAATTCATTAAATCACCTCTGTTGATTTCCGGATTGATTTCATTTCCATCCAAATCTTTTTCGGAAATATTGTTTGAGTTTTTAAAATACTTCTTGAGCATTTTAATATTCATTTTGACACTTTTCTAAATTTTCAAAATTTTTCTGAAAATCCTTCTGGGTTTTCGATCTGATCCAAAAACGTTTCGTTTTACCTTAAACTAACTCAGTTTTGATTTGTTTCAGTTTTTCGTTAATTCTAATATAATTTTCAAAACTTTTAATAGACGAGATCCATTTTTCGAAAATCACTATTTATAAGGACACTTTCTATCCGAAAATACTATTCACCGAAAAATTTTGATCTCACAAAACTTGAAGAAATATTCACTTTCCAGAATTTACTATTCACTTAAAAATACTATTCATCTAGATATATTTTTATTTCTCTTACATATAGAAAATTTGGGGCATTACAAAGCCAACTTCTCTTTATCTTTATCTCTTTTCGATGTTATCGCTGCCTCCTCTCCTCTCATCTTTCTTTTTATCATCTGGATTCAAACCCAGATAAACTCGAACGCAATTAAACCTTCGACTGGGTTCAAACCTAGATGAACTTGACTGAAGGTTTGATGCTTGATGATTTTTTATGTTTGATTTTTAATGATTACCGGATTTAGATGATTTTTTTTTTTTTTGAGGTTTTTTTTTTTTTTTGATTTTTTTTGATTTTTTTTTTTTATTTTTAAATATTTGCGGGTTTATTGATTTATTGTTGTTCATTTTTGATATGTTGATTATGATGGTTGTTGGTATGTTTATGTGATGATTGTAGGTTGTTTATTGCTAATGGTGGGTCTAAAGATTGATGATGATGATGTAATGACAGGTGATCTCCACTTTTTTTATTTTTTATTTTTATTTTTTTATTTTATCTTTTATGTAAACATGAGGATTAAAAATGTCTTTTACTTACTGTCTAATTTTTCTATTAATTTTGTAATAGATAGATGAGAGATTTTAAATTAAAAATAAAATTATATAGAGAAAAATTGATAATTTACCAAAAGTCACGTGACTTTTTAGGATTTTTTCATTAATATATTCTTCACTTTTTATTGTTAAAATTTTTATAGAAAGTAATTTCCGTGCAATATTATTATTATTAATCAATCACTTTTTAGGACCGAATTCCTTGCTCGACGACGACTTTTTTTTTTTTTTTAATCAAAATAAACTAAATGAAGTGCTTTTGATTGAACAGTTTCAAGATAATGAGATATACAGCAGCTGGACAGCAAATGCTATCATTCTCCTTGTTTTTAGAAAGTAAATAGTGAAAAGTTAATTGAATTCTCTACTATATACTTCTAGGCTGTTCCATATATATATTTTTTAAACTAAAAAAGCATAAATAACATCAACATAAAAAAAACTAAAATAAATTTTTTAGCATCATATTTAGTGGGCAAAAAATATAGTTTATAAACAAAGGACCAGAGAAAATATGATAATTCATGTTTTTATTTCATAAATTATAATGAATATTAATATTCTAAAAAAAAAAAAAAATCATACTAGCTTTCAATGCTAATTCAAACACTCACACTTTTAATGTGTGTGTGTGTTTTTAATTTAGATTTTCATATTATAGGAACATTAGTATTATCAAGCTGTTATGCTTAAAACTTATTTAAATTTGTGTTTGATTGTTGGATGAATTCCAAAAGTTCCTGTAGCACTTGACTATAAAATCGAAAAAATATATTATATTTTTGAGATTAGGTAAATTTGAAAGGTTGTGACTATTCTCGCTTAGTTTAAGAGGAAAAAAAAAAGAATTTAAACCTTATTATTTAATGCACATTTTCATATGATACAAACTTGTTAAAAACTTCTCTCCAAAAAAAAAAAAAAATTGTTAAAAACTTTTCACAATAATTGAAATAGCTCAATAATAAATTCTTCATATTCATACATTACGATTATAGGTTGAAATCGTACCTCATTTTCTCAAATTTTAAATTTATAAAAAATTAACAAAAAGTCTAGGTGCCAACAGGATCCGAGCTGTACATAACCTATTTGTAGATTAAATTACAAACCTATCGTACATGGTTGTGCTTCAGAACACTAATTATATTCGAACTACCAGTGATGACTTAGTCCCATGATTGTGCACCGATTGACTATATTCTCGATCAATTTCCTTAACACTTGTGGTGATTGAATTGATGAAACCTCCAATAATAACATTTATTTCATTTAATTCATAAATAACAATTGATTAGTTCAAAAACCACTATAATAATAACAAAAATAATTAAATATTATTATTTTTTTGAGATAAGCCATCTATAATGGAGCAACTTAAATCCAATAAATTGTTATATCGAATGAATATTTTATACCATTAAATCGTACTTGACCATAGTGATTAATAAGCATTATTTTATCATTCACTTATAGCGACCAAGGGTTAAAAACAACTTTAATACTACTATTCTAGAGGTAATTTTACACATCAAATCCAAAGTTAGGGAAAATTTGTACAAATTTTTGATTGCTTTCATTTAGGGCTGGACTGGAGCTTTAGCGTGTGAGGTGAGATCACTCTGGGCCTTGAAATTTTAGGACTTCATATTTTAGAAATTTCCCCTTTTTTTCTATAATTAATTTATAAAATAAATATAAAATAAATGTTTCAAAGAATATGTAAAGACTAAGCATGGTTTGTGTGGTAAAGAGGCTTCTTGTTAATGGTGAAACCCAAGTTTTAATCCTCGGAATCATTTCTTATTTCTCCTATTTTTCGTAAAAATGGACGGTTGATCGCTAGGTTCGAATTATTAACCTGAATGCTCTTGATAGATGATGCTTTGGTCATTTAGTTATCAATTGTGTTACTTATTTTTGTTGGTTTAATTTATTTAAACAAATTTTTTAGGGATATTGTTAACATAGCTCTTAAAATGAAATTAATGTAAAATCACCGATTTTTTATGTTTAAAAATGAGGTTTAGTGATATTATTTTCCAATTTAGAGGGTTTTTTAAATTTTTTTCAATATTTCTAACATACAAAGGGTCTCAAAGCTGACATTTTTCATTTATATATAAACTCACTCTATTATTTCAACCCTACATTACTTTTCTTTTACATTATCAGCAACCAAAAATAATATATATAACTCTATCTTTTTTTTTTCTTTTTTTTTTTTTAAAAAAAAAAATTGGTTAAAAATTTCATATTTCATCAACAATCTAAAGTGAAGATTGTGAAAATCCAAAAATTTGTTCACTTTTGAGGTAAAGTTATAGTTTTATATTCACTACTGATTTATGGCTTTTTATGATTGTATATATATATTTATGGTTCTTCTTTTATCTTTATATCTTATTTATTTATTTTTATTTTTTTAATGTGTTGTTTGGATCTTGGATTGAAAAAAAATTATGTTACAAAATGGATGGCATTAAAAAGGATTTGTTGGAAAAGATTGAACTTGAAAATATTATTGATGAATTTGCTTCTCAAACTACTAAAAGAAGACATTTTAAATGATGTTTTATGAGTTTTAGATAAATTTTATTCATGGCCTCTAATGATGATTTTTTTTTTTTCATTATAAGAATATATGTGTCTTATATTAATATTTTGTCTTATGATATCAATTATTTTTTTAAATTTTTTTAATGAAATTATTGTGTACACATCAAAAATATGATAAACTAAAATAGGTTATATATATATATGAATAAAGGGATTCATTTTAAATTTTCATATTGGATCTTTAAAATGTCATGGTCAGCCTCACTTTCATATGTTAATTATTACATACCCTCAAGCGATCTAAAAACATTAAGCATCTCCAATACTTGAATCTGATGGAAAAAATATCAATTATGATTTTCATAAAGCTAATTTTGGCCGGACAGGCCACAATTATGCATTAATAATGCATGAAATATCCGCATCATGAGCTTTCTATTCCTTTTGTTTTATTCCCTTTTTACATTAAAAAAATAACAAAGATAATGAAGTGGTTCTCGCATTGCATGTAAAGGATTAGAGGAGGGTAGCGTAGGACAACCAAACAGGAAATACGTAAGTTTGTTATCAAACTAGTTCGTATATAAAAATTTAGCATCTGTCTTTTGTGTACGTGAAGCAAAGAATGGTATCTCATTTCCAATCATTATGCCAATTCTTATGAAATTACTAGTTCAATGTGAAATTAAAACCCTTTTGAAAATTCACTCGGGATCAAATGGTTAATATATTTTTCTTCACATATATGAAGAAGGTTCGAATCCCACTATATGAATTTTTATTAATATATGTAAAGAGTTTTCTCATTATTTTATAGAAATAAATTTTCGGACCGTGCATAATATTTAAACATGGTAGGTTTTGATAGATTTTTAAACATTAGTGTCAATAGATTTTTAATTACTTGTAAGTATATATAAATATATTGAAAATTATATATATATATATATAGAGAGAGAGAGAGAGAAGAGAAACCCTTTTCACAATAATTGAAATTGCTTGATGTCTAACTTGTAGTATTTGATGTAAAAATCTTTTACAAAAGCAGATAATAGGTTTTAATCTCATAAATGATAAGAAGAGTAGTGGTTAAAAATGGCAATTGGTTGGATCGGTCCACCCAAATCCGACCCTATTTTTTCGTGGGGTGCCTCAAATCCAATCCATGCATCAAATGAGTTGTTACTTTTCACCTTAAACCCAAACCTAATTTGGGCTGTTTATCCTGAGCCTAGTCTGTTTTACCCCGATTTAGTTTTTAACAAATCATATGATTAATATTAAAAAATAAATAATTTAAACTTGCAATAATACAATCTTAAATATAATATAACATCATACATAAATAATTATCAATATAAAATTCATTGACAACATAAATTCATACAAAATTTTAAACTTGAAATCATTAAATTGCTGATATATACGTGTAAGATGATACGAGCTTACAAAATTTACGTGATTTACAAAAAGTAATGCAATGAAATCCATGTTGAACCATTTTTGCAAATAGGTATGAGACTTTCGAAATTGGGCTGTAAAAGGATGGAAGAAAAAAATTAGAGGCATTGAAGAATTATGCAGATAGGTAATGATATGAAATTCATTCTTAAATTTAATTGACATGATTTACAATTAGAAGAAATGGATTATAATACCTGAAATTCTTATAGCAACATTACTGGTATTATCATAATACTTTGAATGACAATTGGTCGAATCAGGGTTAGATTGATCATCCCAAACCCAATCCAGTTTTTTGGTGGGGGTGCCCCAAACCCGATCCGTGTCCTAAAAGGGTCGTTATTTTTTATCTCAAACTCGTTTCAAATGGATAGATGTCCCATCAGTTTGGGTCAGATCGGTGCCCCATTGTTATGGGTTGGATTGTACTATTGTCATCTACAGTACTGATTTTTTTTTCATTTTTTAATTATTATTTTGGTGCTTGTGGAAAGCATTATTACGCAAGCTGAAACATACAAACTTAGTGATAACTTCTGAAGGTTCTGAAAATGATTTTGATCAATAAATGATCCAAGTCTCCAAGATAAGAGAGAACCCCATTTTATATAACTGGCTTTCAATTCAATTCTCAAGTCCTAATCATCTTTTTAAATAAAGATATAAACTTTTATATATATCAGCTTATTTTTTTATAGCATACTAATCATTTTCAAGTGTGAGATCCCAAAACATTGATTTTATTATATTTGTGTAAAGAACCAATTGTTGCGTATATAGAAAATTGAAGATAAAATCCCAAAATATCTCACAGCTAAGAAAAATAATATAGTTTAGCTAAAATAATGACAAAGATACATACTAATCAAGAGTTGGATCGATATCAAGTAGCTGACAAGCAAGGGCTTTCAGATTAAATAATTGAAAATGGGTTAATTATGACAAACCTTGTGAAGGCAAGCAAAAATAAAGAATGGCCAATGTCTGCTTTGGTTATTTGGCCACTAATATAGGACAAAATTTAATTCTACCTCCACTTGATTAGTTGATAAGCTGCGTTAAATTGAAATATTGATAATAGAAATGATTATAATCAATATATAATTTCAGTTGATACTGAAATTGGTCAAAATTTTCTTACTAAACTCGTTGACAAAATTTCCATTTTGTAAAAATGACTGACCAATTATAGAGAAAAAGGTGTACCATAAAACTTCAATAAATAAATATTTAATAAATTAATAACCTCACTTAAATAATAAAATCTTTCAATTCCCAACTTGGACCAATGTGTTAAATTAATAACCTTACTAAATGTATAAGATAATAATCTTTTTTAAATCCTCTAAGACTCAATGAATTTATAAATCTCTAATTGATAAAATACATAAAACAAATGACACATAAAAATTCTTAATATATATTAAAGAAATTTTTACTTGATAACTAGCTCTTTATCAAAATATGCATCTAAAGTTGTTTTCCATTTCTTTATAGCTAAATGGAACTCAAACTATTTCTATTTTGTCGCAAGTAATTATTTAAGAATACCTGTGCTTGAAAAGTCTCTTCCGAAGAAACAATTGGTAAAGTCAGGGATGGAGTATTGTGTGGCCTAATTTTAAAAAATTGTTTTTAAAAAATTTTTAAACAGTTTTTTAATTACATTTATTGAAATAACCTTTACTCTTATTTCCTTTTCTTCAAATCAAATACCTTTCATTTTAAAAAATTATACTCAACTTTGGTATCATTGTGTACACACTACAACAAAACAGGTCAACCATACCAAGTATGGTTCACTATCCATACTAGGTAGTTGGCCTGAAGTGGATGCTACCGGTATGGATACCGATAATATCGATATTGGACACTTGCTCGGTATGGATAATGGGTATCCATATTGGGTGATACTTGGTATGAATATGGTACAAGTCACGGGTTGACTAGCTATTTGTCCACTATCAATACCGAACACTACTTGGAATTGATAATATTATTGATACCAAGCAAGTGCCCGGTATGGATAATTGTACCCATTTTGGGCTATAATTCGATATAGAAACTTTTATCCATGCTGGGTCGAAGTCTAGAATAGGTAGTTATCAATACCGGACAGTTCGATATGGTTATTTTTATCCATATCGAGCTTGTGTTGGTATGAAAAACATTTTAATTTTAAAAAAAAATTATAATATATATAATTTAATATTACAATAAAACTAATAACATACATCTAAAATGCAATTTTTTTAATATATATTACCTAATTTTAATATAGATTATCTAAAGTTAACATACATCATCTAAATCGCCGTACATTGTGAAATATTATAACAACTCAGTATATAATCTTAAGATATAATATATTTTATTGGTCAAACAATAAATGAGTTTAATACATTTTTTAAAGCAAGTCAAGATAGTGAAACACTAACCATTACTTTCTTCACAGAAACACGCCAATAATCTGAACCAAACTCGAAGTGATGAACTTTAGCATTGGGGTTTTTTGAGTCAATTTTTGCTTTCACTACCATTGTTCCTTTACCCATCCAATCTAATAACTTGCAGTGGTTGCCACTTAATCCACTAGCTTGGCTTAAGGAACCCTGAGATATGGACTACATACGCACAAGAATTTAAATATTTACTTCTACCAAAAAAATTTAAATAATTATATTTATATATGAAATTAAATTCAAACAATAAATAATATAAATTTCATGAACATTTACCTCAATTGAAGGTACAACAAATTTAACATTTTTACCAACTCCCATAGGATTTGAACCACTTGAATATTGTGTCTATGGAAAAAAAAAAAAAATAGCATTGTTGTGAGAAAACATGGATATTGGGAAAAAAAAATTCTAGGTACTCCTATTTGACATTATATAGGTAACTAACTCAATATATAAAACAACATATATAAAATCAATCAATTTTATAAAAATTTTAACAGAGTTTTCTTTGTTTTTTGAACTTGCTAAAAATTTAATTCGCCTGCAATTTATATACTTTAGTACTTTCATAATCAATCCAACTAAAGCAGTGTCTCTCCATAAATATATACACATATAATATATATATACACAAACACACACATAGCAAAAAATATGATTACACCTATTTGTAAGAAAATATGGATACAGAAACAAAAAAAAAATTAGGTACCAAAAAATAGAAGTAAACAAATTTTAAAAGTTTTAAGTTGTTTACTAGCTATGTAGGAGGAATACATGCCAATACTTGAGCTTGATCAACGTTCGACAAATGAGTCATGAGTAAGTTTGTTAAATTAGTAATTGTCTGCTTCATGATTACTATCTCACAATTGACATGATATTGGTATTATGAGAAGTTTTGTCTACCAATCACATATGCTTGTACAATAGATGGTGTTACACCATGACCCATTCCTCAAACTCGACCTCGATACTTCTTACCTATAATTTATGAGACAGAATTATCTCTAATTGAATGTTGGAATTCTTAATGTAGTGTCTTTATTTGTGCCTATATATGATGTCACATGATATATATATATATAAAATAACTATACATATGTAATACAATCAACACAATAATTGATCAAATTAATTTAACATATCATTTTTTTAGCAACATCTTCATTGTAACGTACAATTTTTTTAGCAACGTCTTCACTGTGCTTCTATCTTTATGCTTGTGACTGACTATCCATGTTTCAACTCTATCGACTTCGAGATCTTCATTTGCAGCCACTTTTTTTGTTTTTTAACATTGATATTCAGAAAAAAAAAATATACATAAGTTTGAAAAAAAAAAACTATACACATATAAGAGATTCACCACAATATATTTAACTCTTACCAAATCTTTTTGTAGTCGTGTCATTCCTTTATGACTTGATGTATGTGGGGCACAATTTTTCTTTGACAACTCAAATAATACTTACTAGTAGCCTAAAATATTGTAAAATTTAATCAAAATCCATTAAATGGTATCATGCTAGTTTAAGAATATGAATGCATAATTACCTCAAATTCTAGAGATAATCGTTGATTGACAAATATAGTCCAATCTTGTTCACTAATGTTAGGTGGTTTTAGTATTTCATATCTTCTTTGTGCATCAAGACCAGTAGGAACATCTCTAATTTGTCTTGTTATTTTGCCTTTATAGTGTCTCCAATGCTCATTCATTGCTTTTAATGTATGAGCTTTCATTGATTCTTCAGCACCAAGTCGTAACTGCAGTTGTAAGTTTTTTAAAAATAAATATGTTTCAAAGATATATATATATATATTGATATTATAAATAAATGAAACCAATATCGCAATACAAAAATACCTTTATATTCTTTCCCATTGTATCTTTCAAAGTTCGTAGTATCTTATCCCAACTAGCATATGTTATAGGTATCATTTGAGCTGTAATGGCTCCATAACCTGAACTATAGATCATTGAATTCTCTCTAATTGGTTGTCAAACTTCATTAATTTGTATCACTGTGGCTTTGACCTTGACCATTTTTTTATAATCCAAACGGTTGAGAACTCTTTCTTTTCTTTTATTTTCTCTACTGGAGCCATCAGAAGATTGACCAGTTGATGTTCATTCAGTTGACATCTAAAAATCTTATGGAAATGACACATATTAGTAGCCAACACATGGATAACAAACTCAATGCATAAGACAATATATATAAAGTCAATCAATTTTATGAAAATTTTAACACAGCTGTCGTCATTTTTTGACCTTACTAAAAATTTAGTTCACCTATAATTTAAATAGCAAAGTAATTTCACAATAGATCCAACCACTTCAGAGACTTTATAGCTGTGAAAATATATACACAAACAATATATATATATACACACATATTGCAAAAAATATGAAAAATATGATTATACTCATTTAACATCAGATGTTTACAACTAATTCTTCACAATCTATCCAAACATAATTTTCACTATCATCCACACTAGAATCAAATTCAGATATATTTAATGGTGTAATTTTCATACAAGTATACTCATCAAACTTCTTTAAATCATGAAAACCTCTTAGAGGTGCTTTTAGGATAATATACCAAATAGATGTATCATTTTTCCTAGAATAAAATACTTGTATTGCTTGTGAAGTTAAAATGAAAGGATCTCTATCCTATTTATTTACACGTGGGTTAAAATTCACTATTATGAACTCATTTTCTTCTCTAACATCACTCCCACTACCCATCCAATCACATTTGAACAATGGAACACGAAATGCTAAGAAATCCAACAAAAGTATTTCTCTTAAAACTCCATAGTAAACTATCTTTTTGATAATTTGAGTGTCATCTCTTTCATTACAAATAATTTCTGCTTCAAGGGAAACACTACTTTCTTGTGTAGTTTTCTCACTATTTTTTATGCAATATCATTTTCCATTTACAACATAGTTTGAATAACATACCGGGTGGATTGATGCCCAGTATGGATAATCTTTTTTTTTTTTTTACATATACTATCCATATCGGGTGACCTGACTCCCTTCGTATGAATAATACGACCCACCTGATATGAATAATCAATTATTTTATTTTTTAATTATAATATTCATACCGGGCCCATTATGTGCCCAATATGGATAATCAATAGGAATCCATACCGGGCCCGGTATGGATATTAAAAGATTATTAAAAAAATAATTATCCATACCAGACTATGAATGCCCGATATGGATAATCACCTTTAAATTTTTAAAAAATAAAATAAAATTAGTGTTATCCATATCAAGCCATAGTGCCCGGTATGAATTAGTGACTTTTAAAAATAAAAATAAGTTTATCCATATCGAGCCTTTAATGCCTAGCATGGATAAGTTCATATATATATTTTAAATACAATAATGTTATCCATACTGGGTCTTTAGTGCTAGTGTGGATATTCCGATATTGATATTCTGTTTTCTTGTAGTGACAATTTAGAGTAAACAAAGATTTAATTACATATAATTTATTGTTTTATTGAAAATCTTGTTGGTTGTAAGATATGATCAATTATAAAAATAAAGCATGTTTATTATTATTTTTTTTGGTCTTTTGTTATAATTTGCCTTAGAGTTAAAACCAAGCTTTTAGTAATGTTTATCTTAATTAAAAATTGGATCTTTAGTTGATATTCTTGTAGAATTCTTGTGGTATAAATTATGACAATTATATTGTTTAAGTTCCTAGATCTTTTGGTACTTTTAATGATCTTAATTCTTTATTAGCATTTATATTGATATTTTTTAATACATTATACACGATTTATATTGATCATAATTTTTAATAATAAATACAGTCCATCATTTTAAATATGTATATAAAATTGTTATGATGTAATTATTTTGAAATATGCATCATGAAGGTTAAGATTTACAATGCTCTTTATCAAATGTAGCTTTAAATTTCAATTAATCATGCATTTGAGGAATTTATTATGCATAGAGATTCAATAAAATAAATAAATTTTCAAGCCCACCCTAACATTATAACTATAATATGGATTTTGATCATCATGGGTAAGGTGTATTCCTTATCATTTAAATAATCTCTCCATTGGTAAGTGATTTCATCATTGCATCATTTTCAGTGTGATTATTTAAAAGGTCCACGACATCTATCACATTTTTATAGAGTAGACTGAAAATGGTTTCACTTTATCTACGAGTACCTTCATTCCACCAACTTGTGGTTCACAAGGCATATCTTCATCTGATCGAAGCTTGCAATGGCGAAAACAATTTGCAATGGTTATTGTCTTTACATTTGTGTTCCAAGCAGCACTAATGAAATTGATAGCACTCAATTTATTGAGTTTTTCTCGATTTGTTTCTGCTACCTTATAGCCCTCCAAGATGCTAGAATGAAAACAATATCGGTAATGAATTTTAAGTGTTTGAATCTTTGATGTTGTATTAGGGGGCAAGTAAAATAATTCAACATTTTTCAAGCCTTTAATAACCTTTGAATCTACAAGTAGTAAATGTACAAGATGTATAATAATAAAACTCTTTTTAAATCAGTAAATAATTTATCGATAAATTAATAATCCCTCTAAAATTAAAAATTTTCTTGGTCCAAAAATATTATTTTATCTAGATTTATTATACAATGAAATTTAAAGTCATTAATTTTTTTTTTAAAAAAGGAAATCAATGATATTAAATATTAACATTTACGGGGTGTATTCAATTTCAATTTATAGAAGTCTGATGATTTTTTTTTTTTTTTTGTAATGATAGATTTTGATGGAATTCATAGATTTCATAGATTCCATATTAATTTTATTAGAATTATTTAAGAAATCTAATGAAATCTTAAAGAAAATGATAAGATTTATTATAAATTTTTTCTCCATAAAAATCACTTTAAAATTTATTAAAATCGTTACTTAAATAAATCTATGAGTTTATTGATTTTCTTAATACACTTAAATTTTATTAAATTGCATACAAATATGAATTGAATACACTTAAATTTTATTAGAATCTATACAAATAGAATAGTAAGATTTGTTATAAACTTGTTGCTTCATAAAAATCATTTTAAAATCCATCAAAATTCATTATGTAAATGCTATTGTGAAATTAATAACTTTTTGAATATACTTAAATTTTATTAAATTTTATATAAATCTAAATTAAATATATATTAAAATAAATTTATTTAAATATAAATTAAATACATTTAAATTTTAAAATCTTTTTAATTTTAATAAAATCTTAAATTGAATATGCCCCCTCTAATATCCCTTCTCTATCAATACTAGAGTGCCAAAAATACGAATAACTTGCTTGCTTATCTTTAACTGATATTTTAGTTTTGGTCAAAACTAAAAGGGATAATCCCAATTTTTTCCCTATAGTTTGAGAAAATACCTAAAATCCTCATTTTATTCATTAATTTTTTCAAGTAAAAAGGATTTTGACTATTTTCTTAACTACAGGGGGAAAATTAGGATTCTTCCAAACTAAAAGGGTTTTTTGTATGTTAATATCGCCAAAAATTAATTCCAATTTTCAACTTTACATTACGTGTAACCTTCGCCAAGAATTACCCACCACATTGGTGGCAAACGCTTAAAACTCAAGTATAGCTGTAAAGGTACAATGCTGGTTACAATAAGAGAGGTGTCCAAAATACCAAGAAATTAAAAACCAAAAAAAAAAAAAAAAAAAAAAAAAGAGAATAAAGAAAGTGCACGTCCAATTTTTATTTTTTATTTTATTATTATTTTTTTGAAGTAGAAAGCGCACATCCAATTTATTAGGATATTAAAAAAAAAACACAAAATAGTAAATTTAATTCAATGATGCTGTCTTAAAAGAGTTTTTTAAGCGCCTTTGCCTTATAACCTTTCTTTCCAGAGTTATTGGGAACCAAAACAAAGGTTGGAATTAGATACTGCTCGTCCACACGCCAATGGCAATGATTTTATCACACAATAGTCATTAAATAAATAAATAAATAATTGGCTGCACCAATATGTCTGCGTTATTTTGAGGTCATGCAGAAAGATAACATTCGACTGAATATATTTAATAATTAAAAAAAATCCTCTTCCATTGCTTGTCATTATGCTTTCTTTTATTTTCTTGTTTATGGGAATGAATGATGAACAAGAATTTATTCTCACCTTTCAGTAACAATGGATGAGAAACTATACACGCGAGAATTTTGATTCAAAGGTGGTCCTTCCCTTGAAATAAATTAAATTAATGTTGCATTTGTTAACTCTACATGTACTAGTATATAAGCAATGCGAACCTGAACAGAAAACGGCACCAAAATTACTAGTTTACACTTGGGATTTCTTTCCTTATTGTCTTTCTTTCTTCAGATCGTGTTGTCAATTTCTGCTTAATTTTTAAGCAGTCTGTGCTTCCTTTTAGGAAGGAAGAGTGCCTGAAAACAAGCAAGAAAGAGTACTGAACATCAAGGTGAGAATCTTGGTACCATCATTTCATTTTTCTATTACTGTTCATTGTTGTATATACATTACTAATCTTGGTTGGTTTTTGTTTGTGAACATGCATGTCGTATGAGAGTATTTACTATTATGGTATCAAAACTTGCATTAACCGTTGCATTGAAGTACTTCAAGTATTCTCATGCATTTATATTTGTCTGTTTTTTCGTATAGTATCATACTTGTCTTTGTTACTGAATCTATTCTAGTTTTGCATATTTCACATATCTCAAAAATAATTAGAAGGTGACTTCAAAAATTTTTGATCTATAACATCACCTCTAAAATTTAGAAGCAACAAACGTTCGAGTTATCAAATAGCTTTGTTTTGCAAGGTCTTGCAATAACGTTTTAGCTAGCTAGCTACTCAAACAGATTTGTTTCTGGATTACAACATCTACCCAAATGATAAGAAAAACTTGGTAAATAAAACAACAATGGTATTAGTGCTTTCAAGTATACCTACTTAGCAGGCACAATGAATTTATAATTTATTAGATAAATCACACCTTGACTAGTATACAGATCAAGATAATATAAACTACATTATCATCTTTTGTGGGTAGTTAACTCTCTCAGAGATTGTACAACATCGGTTACTTGTTGACCAGAAATAAAAACTCTTAGTGATCATTGGGCAGTCACAGTCACAGATGGTGTGGGACAGATAGACAGGTTTGAACATTGAAGATGTTTTTTGCTTTTGGAGTCAAAATGGTTGTTTGACCCTCTCTGCGTGTGCGTGTGTGTGCCTCTATAGAATAAAACACGTGACCCTCTGTTGTTTCCGCTCGCTTTCTTGCTCTAAGCTCTTTTATATATACCCCACCCTCAGTACCCCATTTTTGTATCCCATATTCAGTTCACCCTATAATCTCCAGCTCTTGTTTCTCTTTGGGTTTCTGTGATTCTTGAAAAGCGTGTGTGTATGTATGTTAATACAAGTGAGAGTTGATAACTAAAAGAAACAAGACCTCCCCATATCTCTGTGTCTCTTCAACTACTGTTTATTTGATTTGTGTCTTCCACTACAAAGATGGGTCAGGCTACAGACAACACTGCCACAAAGAACCACGGTCCTCATCACCAAGCCTTCGAGGTCTCGGTGGACGAGCCTCCACAAGGCGGCTCCAAGTGCTTCGATGATGATGGCCGTCTCAAACGAACAGGTAAGTTTAATTATAAGTTTCTAGTTTATTTGTGGTTATAGTTTGCTAAGACTTATGATGTGGTGGTTGGTGTGTTTTGAATAAACAGGGACTATGTGGACTGCTAGTGCACACATAATAACAGCAGTGATAGGATCAGGAGTTCTGTCCCTGGCATGGGCCACTGCACAACTGGGATGGATTGCTGGACCAGCTGTGCTGTTCTTGTTCTCTTTTGTCACTTATTACACTTCCTGTCTTCTTTCTGCCTGTTACCGATCAGGAGACCCTGTCACTGGCAAGAGAAACTATACTTACATGGATGCTGTTCGATCCAACCTTGGTATATTTCACATTTGTAATAAACAACAAATCCACTACTGGATTCATTAATTATTTTAATATATTATTATTATGTTTCTTTTCTCAGGTGGGATGAAATTCAAGATATGTGGGTTTGTTCAGTATCTCAATCTGTTTGGAGTTGCCATTGGTTACACCATAGCATCATCTATAAGCATGATGTGAGTTCAAAAATTATCATTCTGTTTGTTTGTTTTTTTATCATAATTATTGGGACTAATAAGTCTTGTTGTAACAGGGCCATCAAAAGGTCCAACTGCTTTCACAGCAGAGGTGACTCAAGTCCATGCCTTGTGAATAGCAATCCATACATGATTGCTTTTGGCGTTGTGGAAATTATATTCTCTCAAATTCCTGACTTTGATCAACTATGGTGGCTCTCCATTGTTGCTGCTGTCATGTCCTTTACATATTCAACCATTGGTCTTGGTCTTGGCATAGCTAAAGTTGCAGGTAATTAAGCCATTAATTCATCTCTTTATGTTATTGATAATTTTTATATCTTTTAAATATGAGTTAGTGACTGACAAAGCTAACATAAGTTGCCTTTTTTTTTTTTTTTTGGCTTGGTTAATTACCAGAAACTGGACGGTGGAGAGGAAGTTTAACTGGTATAAGCATTGGCATTGTCACTGAAACGGACAAGATATGGAGAAGCTTCCAAGCACTTGGAGCCATAGCTTTTGCCTACTCTTATTCTATGATCCTCATTGAAATTCAGGTTTATTAATGTTCCTTTTTTCTATTTCATCAAACAGAAAACGTGAATTCAAAAGATGAAATAGCAACTTGATAGTAATTGTTATGTATGTAACAGGACACAATCAAATCTCCACCTTCAGAAGCCAAGACAATGAAAAAGGCAACACTAGTGAGTGTTGCAGTAACAACATTTTTCTACATGCTTTGTGGCTGCTTTGGCTATGCTGCATTTGGAGACCTATCACCTGGAAATCTGCTCACTGGTTTTGGTTTCTATAACCCATATTGGCTGCTGGACATAGCAAACGTAGCTATAGTTGTTCACCTTGTTGGTGTATACCAAGTTCACTGCCAACCCCTCTTTGCATTCGTCGAAAAAAAAGCTGCGGATAGATTCCCGGAGAGTGAATTCTTCGCGAAAGAAATTAACATCCCAATTCCAGGATTTAAGACTTTCAATCTCAACCTCTTCAGATTGGTTTGGAGGACAGTTTTTGTGATCATAACCACAGTGATCTCAATGCTTCTTCCATTCTTTAATGATGTTGTGGGCCTCCTAGGAGCTCTAGGATTTTGGCCACTAACCGTTTATTTCCCTGTAGAGATGTACATAGTGCAAAAGAAGATCCCAAAGTGGAGCACTAAATGGCTTTCACTTCAAATCCTAAGTTTTGCTTGCCTTGTTATTAGCTTAGCTGCCGCTGCTGGTTCTATAGCAGGAATTGTTACTGACCTCCAGACTTACAAGCCCTTCAAGACCAGCTACTAGCTACTGATTCAAAAGACAAGCAGAATCTTAGATTGTTGTTTCTTGTTAATATTCTCCACTGCTCATGTCACTGTATTTCAATTAGTTTTCTGTTGTTTCTTTATCATCAATGAACCAGAACGAGGACCATGTAAGTGTACACTTGGAATACAAGTCCTGCCTCCTCGTTTTCCATCTGTAACTTGTCTATTTTTCAAATGAAATTTATTCAAGTACCCGTCACTTGTTTTTCTCATTCTTTACGGCACTTGGCATCATGTGGGAACAAAAGTTAGTTCATTTATCTTCCAGTGGTTCAAATCTATGCAATTTTAATTCATTTATATAGCTTCTGCAATTTTCCTTCTCTTTTTTCCTTTCTATTGTAATCCACCTATTTGAAACAATTCGAATCTAAAATATGTTTCTACCAACAAATCATACCGGACGGTGGTTCTACTGTACTTCTTACCAATATTTTTTTTACCGACAAATCATATTGGACAATGGTTGTGGAGAACTTTTTCTTACAATCATGGAGAGTGCCCTTTTAATTTATTTAGTTGGAGACCAGAGTTTTTAATGGACAATTTCACTAGGAAATAATATAGAAGGGAATAAAATGAACAACCTTGACCACCAATTAATCTAGATTGTGGAATCAAGTCCTGATTCCAGCTGCAGTTTGATCTGATTATGGTTCACTATTTTTTTTTTTCTTTTTCTAAAAAAGAACACCGATGTTAAGTAAAACGACTTTCTTTGAAATTACTTGAAAATGCTTTAGAAAAAGAACATATTGAGTGTTTTTCGAAATATTTATTAAAGCTTTTTAACTGTTATTTTGATTTACAAGTCAATTATTTTAATGATTATTATATTATTTAATTTTGAAATTTACTTCGAAATGAATTAATATGAAATCTAATGAGACTGAGTAATGCTAGCACAAATAATTAATTTGACATTGTTTTTGAAATAAAATAATTACTTTGACATTATAGAGAAAATTAAAATGTTAATAATTGTTGTAATATGGATTTCCACCATTATTCTATTCATTAGTTGAATTTAATTGGTTCAAAATGGAGGTTGATCTTATTGACTACATTGTTGGCAAGTCATGATGATAATTTGAGAAAGGCGGCTTAGCCGACTACCAATTGCCAACTTGACTCCATGTGTATATACATATATGTGTGTGTGTGTGTACGCACGCGTGCAATGACAGACTTAAAAATTTGTGGTGTGTGTGTGTGTGTGGGGGGGGGGGGGGGGGGGGGGGGGTGGGGGGTGGGGGGAGATAGGATACTTTTATATATGAAATTTTCTTTGTAATGAAAAATTTCAATTGTTAAAAAGATGTTATAAAAGATAAAAATAATTAAAATATATAACCAGTAGAGGATATGTAGTTTTACCCTTTACAAAATTGTAAGTAAAATTTTTTATAATAATATTCTTAATATAAGTATAAAAATAAAAACATACTAATTGTGAGTTGATTATGCACTAGTTCATTTTTCTTAGTGAGAGAAGTTCAAATTTCATATTACTAAAAAAAAAAAAAAACAAAATGAAAACTTAGTTTAGGGATATATCTTCTTTATGATGATAGTTGGTATTTAGATTGCAAATAAATATATGTAATCAAACTATATATATTTATTATTAAAGTTACTAATCAAACTACATTTATAATCTTTTATCTAATAAATGTATGTGATTTATAATAAAGTAAAGTAAAATAAAAATAAAAAATAAAAACAATTATAATTCATATGAGTATTTTTATTTATGAATTTTATTATATAAAAGAAAAATAAGTCAAACTAATAATTGTGAGTAAATCAAGACTTATTAAGATTAAATAACACAATATATTTTATTCTTTAGTTCATGTAAATATGATATAGTTTGCGCTAAAAAAATAATTTGAAATTATTATAATAATTTGTGAAGTCAAAATGTTTAAAATTTGAAGATTAGTTTGCAATAATGGAAAGAGAGAGAGAGAGAGAGAGAGAGAGAGAGAGAGAAAAAGAAAAAAAAAAAAAAACAAGTGAATTGAAAAAAAAAAAACACATTAATGAGACAAAAGGGCATTGAACCATGGTTCCTCTTGAAGAGGAAAGCAAACACAACCATCAAAGCCATTAAGTGTCTATACTTGATTTTGGCATTTTATTTATATAATATAATAAATGCCTAAGAAAAAAGAAGAAAAAGCAAAAACTTGTAAGTCAGGCTAGGAATCGAACTCGGGTGACATTAGGAGAGAAAGGTGAGCTCAAACACAATCATCAACACCAATCCATAAATGTGAAAAAATATGGCATTAAAATTATTTAATTAATTTTTAAAACATTTCAGGGGAGAGGGGGGGGGGGGGGGGGGGGGGGGGGGGGGGGGGGGGGGGGGGAGGGTGTGCACGTGTTTCCCCTGGTCCAATGGTAGGTCTGCCCTATGTGTGTGTGTATTTAGTTGGCTCAAGACACATATGAATGAGAAGAATTACTTTTGCTCTCCCATTTTTATTTTATTTTCTTCTTTCATTTTATGCTATTTTCATTTTTTTTTGAAATAAAATAATTACTTTGACATTATAGAGGAAACTAAAATGTTAATAATTGTTGTAATATAGATTTCTACCATTATTTTATTCATTAGTAGAATTTAATTGGTTCAAAATGGAGGTTGTTCTTATTGACTACATTGTTGGCAAGTCATGATGATAATTTGAGAAAGGTGGCTTAGCCGACTACCATTTGCCGACTTGACTCCACGTGGATAAATATATGCGTGTGTGTGTGAATGTGTGTGTATTTAGTTGGCTCAAGACACATGTCAATGAGAAGAATTACTTTTGCTCTCCCATTTTATTTTATCTTCTTCCTTCATTTTAGGTTATTTTATTCTTCACTAAAGTTATATTATAATAAACTTGTTCAGTCATCTTACTTTGCTTTCTCCTTATAATAACTCCTATATTTTTATTTCATAGCACGTTATCAGCACGATTCAAGTAACTAAATGAAATCTCATTATGAGTTATTTACTTATTGCTCATATTTATTTATACATAATTCTTCTTGTAAGTTCAGCATGCTGACTCAATAAATGTATGACTCTGCTAACTTATCCAATATAACACTTTACCAACTAAATATATATATGTATGTATGGATGGATTGTTATACTAACTTTATTAATTGTTATGTATCATATATATATAGTTCAGTCGACTTTACTAATTGTTATTGTTATACACTATATTAGTGGCATTGCTGACTTTATTTATTATATTCATTACGCATTACATGCATGACTATGTTGGTTCAATTTATTGTTATGACATTATATGTACGACTATGTCGACCTTATACACTATTATGCATCATATATATGACTTTGTTGATTTCATTGTTTATTATATATCACATAAGTACATTTGCTAATCTTGTTTATAGATATACGCTATATATATGTATATATATAATGGATACATTTATTTTGTCATCGTTTTGCCATATAAATGTGCCCATTTTTTTTTATAACTGCAATTTCTATCATTAAATAGATTTACATTGTAAGAGATTTTCATACATCTCTACATGATGAGTCAAATATTATAATATTTTCTTGGCTATATCTTCATAAAAGATTTATGAAGCTTAATACCTCAAAATTTAATTGCATGACATATAAGGAACTAATTAAATGCATATTTCATAATTCTTTCTATATTGGCTCCCTTGAGTATGCTCTTGAAGAAGTAATATAGAGGATTTTAATAACTGAGCCAATAAAATGTCTTAAATAAGATAAAAATATTTCCCCGAAAGTGGAATATCTTTTTAAGGTGAAATAGAGATCTAGAAACTGACTCATGATGAATTAAATCATTTTAAAAATAAATAGACGTTATGAGTGAGGCATGAAAGGGCATTAGTAACGTACTCGTTATATGTTCAAACATTTGGCAAATATAATGAATATTATCCATATTAATCATTTTTTCCACAAAATAATATTGATTCTTTCATTACTATGGGATGTGAAATGAGAAAAGAATATGTATTTCACTGTGTTTTCAATGTACAATATGAAGCCTACTTATAGACTAATAGACATATCACAAAGATGAAAAACAGAATAATATATTACAAAAATGGTAACACAAATATATTACAATAATGGTATCATGATTATGGAAATGATTGATATGTGATTAATATGAATGTTAACATCCCTCGCAAACTCAAGATGGCGAGATTGATGCAAGCTTGAGTTTGAAACTAATTCATGAAAACGACTTGGATGATGAGCTTTGGTGAAAATATCAGCAAGCTGATCAGTAGAAGAGACCGAATAAAGTTTAATAGTACCTTAATGAACATATTACCGAATAAAATGACAATCAATCTCAATGTGTTTAGTATGTTCATGAAAGACATTATTGACAATTTGAATAGCACTATGATTGTCACAACATAGAGGAATAGCCATGACGTGGTGAACTCCCATATCTGAAAGTAATTAACACAGCCAAATAAGTTCCTAGGCAGTATCAGCGAGGGCAGCTTCAGTACTGGATCAAGTTATAACAATCTATTTCTTACTATACCATGAGATAAGAGAATCACCAAGAAAGAAGCAAAAACCAGTGATAGATCGTCGATTAGTAGGATCACCAGTCCAATCAACATCTGAATAAGCACGTAACTCTAAAGCAGAGTTAGCAGAAACATGAAGTCCATAAAACATAGTACCTTTTAACAAGAAAACAGAACCATCATTGGTCTTGCGAAGAAATAATGCAGAATCATAAGAGCTAGAGGCAAAACCAAACTGTATAATAGTGGAAGAGAATTTGGCAGACCAAGCTTTAAGAGCCTACTTTAGGCCATATAGTGTTTAACGGAGATGACAAACCATATATGGAGAATGTGAATATCTTGTTGGTGGTGTCATGTATATCTCTTCAATAAGATCTTTATTAAGAAAGATATTTTTCACATCCATTTGAAACAAAGTCCACCGTTTGATTACAGTGACTGCCGGTAAGCTACGGACAGATGTAAGTCTAGCAACTGGTGCAAATGTCTCTTCATAATCAATTTCATACTCTTGGGTAAAACCTTTGACCACAAGACGGGCTTTATGTCATTCAATAGACCCATCTGACTTTGTTTTGATCTTATATACCCATTTGCACCCAATTGCAGATTTATTAGAAGAAAAATCAACTATATCCCAAGTGTGAGTTTTCTTAAGAGCTTACAATTCTTCAGCTATAGCTTGTTGCTTAATAGGATTTGTGTTGACCTCTTTATAGGATTGAGGTTCATATAAAGAAATAATAGTAGAAAAACAATGAAATCAAGAAGAGTTATAAGTAGTTCCCTTACCCGGTTGGAGAGATGAAAAAAAGGAGCTAAGGATGAGATTGGGCAACAAGATTCTGGTATAGGCTGGGGAGGTGTCGCAGGTGAGATTGGAAAAAAGGACTTTGATGCAGGATCAACAAGCGGGTGAGACTGTTCAGGAATGAACTGGATAGCATCAGAAACATCTATTTGAGTCTTAGAATTACTTGAATATCTATCATCAAGAAACAAAGGAATAGTATGATCTATAAAGAGTTTATGAGGGGAAGTGTGTGATGTGTGAAATTTAGATATGGATGAAAACATCTTATGTTCCTAAAAGACAACATGACGAGAGACGCGAAGACGATTCGAGATAGGATCCTAATAATGATTACCCTTATGTTTAATGTCATAGCCAAGAAAACAGCACAAACGAGCTCTAGACTCTTATTTTTTCATTTGTGAGGATGAAGCAGAACAAAGCAAACACATCCAAAAATTTTGAGATTTTGATAGTTCGGAGGAGTACTATACAGTTGTTCATAAGGAGTTTGATTATCAATGATAGAGGATGGAACACGATTGATAGTGTATATTGCTATTAATGCAGCTTCTCCCAAAACTTTTCAGGATAAGAGATAGATATGAAAAGTGCAAGAACAATTTCAAAAATATGTCTATGTTTAAGTTCAGCATGACCATTCTGTTACGACTTATAAGGACATGAACGATGGCATATGGTATCCATTTGACTCAATAGATTAAGAAATGTAATATCTTGATATTTCATGACATTATTAGTACGTAAAACTTTGATAGTTTTGGAAAATTGAGTCTGAATCATTTGAATGAAATCATAATAAATTTTTGATAATTCAGACCTATTATGCATAAGATAAAACCATGTATAACGGGAATAGTCATCCAAAAAAATAAAAAAATACTTGGATTCCCCCCATTATAGTTGTTGGAGAGGGTTCTCAAATATTTGAATGAATGAAGTCAAAAGGTATTTGAGAAACTGAATCACTATTATGAAAAGATAATGCATAATGTTTGGATAATTGACATGATAAGCAATCAATGTGATCATCAGTTACAGAGCCTAAATGTCCAATAGACAATAAAATATGTAAACGATTAAGTGAAGTATGACCTAACTGTAAATGCTAAAGACTCAATGGTAAAGACGAAGAAGTAGCGACAGACTGGAAGGGAGATGAGACTTGTGAAGGTAGTTGAAGATGAATGACTTCAAACAAACGTCCAACTTTATGACCTATCCCATGAATTTTCCCCGTTTGTGGATCTTGCACATGACAAACAGAAGAACTGAAATGGACATCAAATCCAAGTTCACACAATTAACTCACAGATATAAGATTTAAGATAAGTTTAGGAATGAAGTATATACTATGTAGAGATAAGTTATTTGTAGAGATGTGACTTATATGTTGAACAAACATAGATGAGTCATTAGTTGTAGAAATGACAGGTAAGGAGGAAGATGAAGATTATATAGAAAAATGTGTAAGATCAGAAGTCATGTGATCATAATAGGCAGAATCGAAATACCGAGAGGAATTATTTGTTGACACGGAAGAAGCAGAAGTGGATAGATTACCAGAATTGGAAATGATTTGATGGAGCATGGATGCAAGATCATGAACCGAGAGAGAAGATAAGCCAGCATTAATTGATGTGTTGTCAACTATGGCTGATGGCTGATCTATTTGGAAAGGTTTGAGAGAATCACTCTTGGAATTGGATGAAAATTCTCTGTTATTAGTAATTTGAGAACAATTTTGATTGTAGTGTCTTGGTCTAAGTTTGTGGAAATGCTTACAACGCCTCGTAGGACAATGAAGAACACCATGTCTTGGCAACTTGCAATAATTGCAAATAGGTTTCTTCCATGAATTTTCCACAAAGTGATCCTCAAATTATCAACAAGCTCGAATAAAAAAAAAAAACCACAAAAAACACTTAATAAACTCACAAATCCAATTCAGTAGTAGAGTGCAAAGCCTAAATGAGTAGTAAAAAATCTAAAATATAGGTAGCCGATAGATGTTATGATAATAGATGAAAAACAATATTGAGTAGTGGAAGCAGTAAGTAGAGACAATAATGGATACTGGGAAATCTCCAATGATTTAGAGAGGTATAATAGCTTAAGACCTAAGTAACATCACAAAAGCCCAAATAAATCAGTGAGTGAAAAGGCCAAGCAATGAGTACCGTGAGAAGTGGCTAAAAACAAATTGAGAAATCAGTCCAAATCGATGCAGCGAAACAATAGCAGCGATGTGTGATGGTTGGACAACATTGTGATGTAGCGGTGATGGCGGTGGCAGCAGTAGAACAACGGCAAAAAACAAACCAGATTGATACGGTGAAATAGCTGAACAATGGCAGGTTGATGTGCTGAACAACAGTGATCGATGATGAGGTTAAGAGCGACGTGAATGCGACTGCGTTATTGTGATGATGCGACTGGGATGGTGTCGATATGTGAATCTAGTCGACTGAAGTCTAAAGCTTAATACCTGCAATCAAAGAGAATAGAGACAAAAACAAGAGAATGAAGGAAGAGGAAGAACAATACGTAAAGTTTTTTACGTGGTTCGACCAGAAGAAATACCTACGTCTACAACTACTTCTCTGATAATTTTTACAGAGTCATAGTATGTTATTATTAGTCGTTCTATACAATGAATTTCAACCTCTATTTATAGCGTAGGGTGATACAATTTGAATTCAAATGAAAGAGGAAAGAATCATACATTTATTACAATTCCAAAATCAAAATCATACATTAACTATACTTCTAAAGCTGGAATATTTCAATTAGGAAAAATACTCAGTCGAATAAGAAGTTTGAATTAGTTTCCAACTCTGGTAGTAGAATCATGATCAATTTAGGCTATTGCTTTTCTGGAAAGATTCCCTTAACATGCGCTTCAAGCTACGAGCTCAACCTTGCTAGGACGACCTCGAGCTGAGCATGAAGCGAGCTGATCGCTTCAGTAAGCTAGTCATTGATGAACTAAGCCTTCATGCTAGGTCGATCCCCTGGATCAATCTGTTGGGCTTGAGTTCATCCATTGGATCAGCTTATTGGGCTTTTACTAGCCCATTTGAACAGCTCGAAATATGCTCATAACATTAGCCTCCCAGCTTTCAGTGTATTCTGCGGATTGGGAGCTCAAGATCGTTGGTAAAAGTTGACATGTTACGACCTACCTTGGTGTCTTTTCAAATTTTGTCCTACTGTTTCGACACGTGGAGACTCTTTGCATGACTACACCACTAGCACGCCTCGTGCCATGTGCATTTAATGTGCACGTTTTTCAATTGACAGCGTACGATAACAAAAACCACAACTTACATTGCACCGTCAGATTTAAGGCGGTCGGGTTGCCTGATCGAATGGCTAGGGTTAGAATCCCGCCTTTTTATATAAGTGGACCCCCTTCGTTTACCCTATCATTTTCAAAACCAAACGTTGAGGCTTTATCTTTTTCTTCCGTTTCGCTTCCTTATGCCAGCTTTCCTAAGATTCAACCTTTCCCACTATCGGAACCTTTTACTTTTAAGCTAGCATTTACAGTAAGTCTCATGATTAGCTCTTGGTTTTTTGGTTCGTTTCCATTGTTTGTACACGTTGTGTTTTTTCTTAGATTTGGAACTTGCTTAAATGTTTCATGTCCTTAATATTGAATGTTTTGTTGTTGGTTGCGACTTTTCATTTTCTGTTGATTTGACCTTGTTGTTTGGTCACTTGCGACCTGTTTACTGTTTATGACTTTTATGTATGTGAGTTGTAGGGTGTTACACCTGTAGGTCATTAGTTTGTAGGTCGTTTGTCTGTATATCAAGTCCCTTATAGTTTCAGCGATCTGTGTGGCGTTTGTAACCTGTAGACTAGGGAGTCTCTTAGTAGGAAACTTAGGACTTTTAGGCATGGTCTGATAATAATGACCTAACTACACCATTTCATACGTAGATGTCTTTACGTTGTGTATGCTGATCACACAGGGTAGGAGACAATGACTCGTCCAGGTTGGAAAAGCTTGGCTCGGGTGAAATTTGTATCAGCAGTGAAGTGACTTCTCAAAGTGGTGACTTCGCAGAAGGGTTCGTACCTCGAGCAGATATTGTGATGACCCATCAAGCCGCTGAGGAACGACGAACTCGTAAGGCGTTCATTCATTATGCCTCAAAGATAACATATGAGGAGATAGGGGGAATTGCCTTTGAGTATCACCTTCCCAAGGGATGTCGTGTGATGTCTTCTAAATCTAGCGACCTTGCAGTTTATCCTACCAAGGGATTTATTGCTGTCAGTGTTCAGCACCTTAGGTATGGACTTAGGTTTCCAGTCCCCACCTACCTCATCGACCTTTTTAATAGGCTAAAGCTCAGCCCCTTGCAGTTGACTCCGAACTCTTACTCGTAGCTTACCTCTTTAGCTTTAGTCTCCATTAGGAATGGTCTTCCTCCCCCAAGTCTAAAATCCTCTGCCACCTTTATAACATCAAAAGCGTTGGTGGCATGAAAGATGGAAAGCAAGATGAGATTTACTATCTCATAGCTCGGCAAACGAGTTATAAGAGTTTCTTGCCTCGAGGCGATGCGAAGGACAAGTCCAATGTAGGGGACTGCAGATCTAGTTAGTTTTATATCTTTTGCCCTTCCTTTGAGCAGCTCCACCACTTCACTTTTGTTCTTAGCTCAGGTAGATAGAAGAAACTAACTTCTGTAAACTGATTTTTTTTTTTTTTTTAACCTTTTCGTTTCATCTCGTAGACTTGAAAGGAAATAAGGTCACCCTCACTAAGAAGAGGACGATTTTCTCAAAACGTTTACGAATTCGAACGAGCCGACACTTAGTAACACCCTCCGATGATGAACTCCTCAGAGCCCATAGGCTAGCCCATCCTCTTGACAGCGAGCAAGTGGACAATACGAACGATATAAGAAGTAGGGGTGAATTTGAGTTCGGTTCTATGTTCGAAGATGCTGGTGAGGAAGAAGCTGTTCCTGCCCTACAAATAGTTCCAGTTCATGCTGCTCAACAGTCTCCAAGGATGGTGAGGTTTCCCTTTTGACAAGCTCCTCCGAAACGTCTTGTCCAACCTGTGACCCCTCTAACTACTGCTCCTAACGAAGTACCCCCCCTTGACACTGGCTGCAGATTCTCCACAAGTCCAAATCCTCATCTCGCAAGCAGAGGTGGGTGAAGTTCAACCTAGAGCTCCTGCTCATGAAATTCAAGTTGGTCCAAATAGGGGGACAAAAAAAAGAAAAAAAAAAAATCCATGTCTGATCCTTCCTCGACCAAGAAACGACGTGCAAATAAAGGCAAACAGCCTGATGTTACAGAGATCACGGAGAGAAAGGTTGAACCACAGGCCAGAACCCAACCTGAAAATGGACTAGAAGGGAGATAATTGAAATCCTTCCTCTATCATTGGCTCGAGATCATGCTGACCCATCCCAAGCACTTGGATAGTGAGGATTTATGGGGTGAGGGTTTATCCAGTTATATAGCTCATCATGGGATATTGGTAACTGACATTACTCTTTACTTCTCTCATGTTCTCGTTCAATTTAAACACTAACTTGCTACATTTTAAGCCGCCCTGGGAGTAATGAAGCAGAGTTGAGAAGTTAAGACTTTTGACGACAGCGCAGAAAACTCGAGGATGAGTTGAAGAAGTCAAAAGATGAGCTCTCATTCATAGATGCGGAAGCCGAGAGAGCAAGAAATTTAGAACAATGCCTTTTGACTAAATTGAAGAATGCAGAAAAGGCAATAAAGGAGACTGAGATGCCCTGATTCGTGAGGAGAGCAATCACACATATAAGAGGTTGCATCTTACTACTGAGCTTCTCTAACTCAAAGAGGCCTTGGATAAGGCAAGGAACGAGCTTAAAGGGTTTGAACAGTGAGCAGACGCCGCATAGAAGCGAGTTGAAGCTGCTGAACAACTTGCGGAGGCTACTCAGACAGCAGTTGCTCTTCTGATGGAGGAAGTTACTAGAGTTAAGGAGGAGGCCGAGATGCGAGTCATCAAAGCTAAAGAGGAGGCAAAGTCAGTGACTTGTAGCAATTTTCTCTTCACTCTTTGGGAGGCTCATCCCAAGCTAGATTTCTTGTTCTTTGGTAAGGAAGGAGTCTTGGAGGTGGAGAGGTTCAAGATGGAAGCCGCCTCGTCCTCAGGTACTCTAGATGTGGTTCCTCTGGCTGTGAAGGTGCCTACTGAGACCTCTCAAGACAAGACGACTCAGGTCGTAGAACCTTCAAATGTAGCCTCTAATAATGCAGCTCTCGCGGGATCAACCCCCCAGGACCTGGGCATCAACTCACCATGTTGAACTTGTTTTTTGAATTTCTTCTTTTGACTCTTGCTTACCTCGCTTTGCAAGATTAATTATACTGGATATTTCTGCTTTCTTTGTAATGAAATTGATTTTGAATCTATCGTTTCATTTCAATACTGTCTAGCGCTTTGATTGCATCTTTATTTTTCTAAGTTTTTAAGAACTCAAAAGCTAAATAACAATACAAATAAGTGGCAATAAAACCTCATAAAACATAAAGAGGTTGTTGATATTGATGGCTTACAATTTGCAATTTATAATTTAATTCAAGCAATTTAGGTCAAGCCATAGCTAAAATTGTGAGGCTAGATCATATCTATATAGTGGGTCGAAACCTCGACTACCATAGCGAGCTATGTAGGAGGTTGGAACATCGACTACTATAGCTTGATTTTATCGAACTATGTAGGGGACCGAAACTTTTCCTAATATAATGATGTTGTAGCGAGCTATGCAGTAGGTCATAGCCTCGACTAACATATCTTAATTTTATCGAACTATGTAGGAGGTTGAAACCTCGCATAATATAGTGATGTTGTAGCGAGCTATGTAGTGGGTCAGAATTTCGACTAACATAGCTTAATTTTATCGAACTATGTAGGGGGTCGAAAACTCGTCTAACATAGTGATGTTGTAGCGAGCTATGTAGTGGGTCAGAACCTCGACTAACATAGTTTAATTTTATTGAACTATGTAGGGGGTCGTAATCTCGCCTAATATAGTGATGTTGTAGTGTAATAATATTATGGGAAATTAAGAACTTTTAATGATTTACAAATTAAATGTATGAGCTTGAAAAAGTTACCAGAAATATGGGCAAAGGTGTTCGACGTTTCAAGCTCGAGGGACCTCAGCTCCATTCATATTGGTCAAATGATAAGCTCTATTTCCCAAGTTCTCCTTGATGATGTAGAAACCTTCCCAGTTAGGTCCTAACGACCCATCACTAACCTACCGAGCTCCAAGCAGGATAAGACGCAACACGAAGTCACCGACGTTGTAGTGCCAGGCTCGAACCTTTCTGTTATAGTACCTCGCGATCATTTACTAATAGACAGTTACCCTCAAACAAGTTGTTTCCCTTGCTTCTTTGAGGAGGTCGAGATTTGCGGCAAGTAATTGGTCGTTCTCCTCTAGGTTGAATGTCACTTTTCGTTATGAGGTCACTTCTAACTCCGTTGGGATCATAGCCTCAGACTCATACACAATAAAGAAGGGCGTTTCACTGGTTGTGTTACGAGCTGTTGTTCTGTAGGCCCAAAGTATCTTTTGTAGCTCATCCACCTATACTCATTTCTTCGCTTTCAGCTTTATTTTTAAGGTCTGCTTTATGATTTTGTTCACAGTCTCAACCTGGCCATTAGCTTGTGGGGTGGTCTATGACTGAGAAACTTTTGACAATCTTCAGGTCATTCCAGAACTTGATAAACTGGTCGCTACTAAACTGGGTTTCGTTGTCTGTCATAATCTATTGAGGGACCCCAAACCTGCAAATAATATTACTCCACATAAATTTTTCAATCTTTGTTGTAGCAATCTGGGCTAGCTCTTTAGCTTCTGCTCATTTGGTAAAGTAGTCTACTACGACCATAGTATATTTGCACCTCTCGTGAGCTGTTAGCAAAGATCTAATTAGGTCCATCCCCCAGATCGCAAAAGATCACGAGCTTACTATTTGTTGAAGATAAGCCATTGGAGCTTGCGGAACCTTAGCGAATCTTTGGCACTTGTCTCATTTTTTAACCAGATCGATGACATCTTCTTCATAGAGGGCCAATAAAATCATTGCTGAAGTGTTTTTTGAGTTAAAGATAGCCCTTCAGCGTGACACAATGACCAGCATGTATCTCTTTTAGTACGGTCTCGCAGTCTTGGCCATCGATGCATTTCAAGAGTGGAACTGAGAAACCTTTCTTGCATAATTTATCATCATATCTATAATATTGAGCTGCCCTAGCTCATAGGGGACGTGCCTCCAACTAATTGTTAGGTAACTTCTCATCTTACCATGGTGATTGAAAGCTCAGAAAGTTATAGTTTAGGCCCTCTTTCTAAGGTCAAAATGTCGTCGCGTGAATCTAGTTGACCGAAGTTCAAAATCCAATACTTGCAATTAAAGAGAACAGAGACAAAAACAAGAAAATGAAGGAAGAGGAAGAACAGTACGTAAAGTTTTTACGTGGTTCGGCCAAAAGAGATGCTTACGTCCATGACTGCTCATTTGATAATTTTTGCAGAGTAACCGTATGTTATTATTAGTCATTCTATACAATGAATTTCAACCCCTATTTATAGTGTGGGGTGATACAATTTGAATTCAAAAGAAAGAGGAAAGAATTATACATTTATTACAATTCCAAAATCAGAATCACGTATTAATTACACTTCTAAAGCTAGACTATTTCAATTAGGAAAAATACTCCGCTGAATTAGGAGTTTGAATTAGCTTCCAACTTTGGTAGTAAAATCATCATCAATTTACGCTGTTACTTTTCTGGAAAGATTCCCTGAACGTTACTTCAAGCTACGAGCTCAGCCTTACTAGGATGATCTCGAGCTAAGCATGAAGCGAGCTGAATAATAGCTTACCTACGACCTGCGCGTTGCAATAGCGAGCTGATCGCTTCAACAAGCTAGTCATTGATGAACTGGGCCTCTTTATGATAGGCTAGTCCCCTAGATCAATCTGTTGGGCTTGAGTCCATCCATTGGATCAACTTGTTGGGTTTTTACCAGCCCATTTAAGCAGCTCGAAATATGCCCATAACCGATGGTGATTGCAAAAACAGTAACGAAATATGATGATAGATGCAGCAGATAGAAGTGCAGTCCGTGATGATGAAACAAACCCGACAGATAGTGTGCGACGAGACAATAGAGCACTGGTGATGCGAGATGATGCACACCGTGAAGACAGACACGTGTGGGTAGCAGTAACTAGTTGAAGATGACAATAGTAGTAGATCAGTTTTGTGATGACAGTGCGATGTAGAGAACAACAGGTGGTGTGATGGTGTGGTTTGCAGGACAGTGCACCATCGGAACAAGACAAGGATTCTAGTGGGTGTAGCGAAATAGATTAGAACCAGATGCGACGACAGCGGAACAACACTAGCAGTGGAACAGAGGCAACAGAACTGCACTGAAACAGTAAGAAAATGCAGACCAGATGGTGACAATGATAGTGAGTGACGAGGTTGTTTAGATGGTGGTTGGGCGATATTTGGTGATGTTTGTACGGTGGTGTTTTGTGTTGAATGCAGCAATGGTTTTGAGTGATGGTGGATCTAGGTGGCAGCGCTTCTGTAAAAAAATAAAAAATTGAAAAAACCTTAGAGCTTTGATATCATGTGAAATAAGAAAAGAATATGTATTTCACTGTGTTTTCAATGTAAAATATGAAGCTTATTTATAGACTAATAGGCATATTGCAAAGATGGAAAACATAATAATATATTATAAAAATAGTAATACGAATATATTACAATAATGGTATCACGATTATGGAAATGATTTATATGTAATTAATACGAATGTTAACATGAGATATGGATTTGAAAAATAAGCTTTCCCTTATCAAATGAGATTTGAAAGAATGTCTTATAGACAATGGGGTAACATACAAAATTGTTTGAGATGAATATTTTTCAAATATTAATATCAATATAAATGATCAATTTTGAGGACTTGATTAAAATAGCTCATTATTGTTAGCAAACTAAAACATAATAAAGTAGATTATAAGGATATTTATTTTGCTTCAAAACTGTAAGTCCTAGGAAAGTGCCTGATTTGGAGATGCTTGATTGTGTTGACTACAGGTGATTAATTTAAGGGAATTTAATGGTCTTGATGCCCCCTTCTTTGAAATTACTTGAAAATGCTTTAGAAAAAGAACTTATTGATTGTTTTTTGATATATTTATTAAGATTTTTAACTGTTATTTTGATTTACAAGTTAATTATTTTAATGATTATTATTATTATTATTATTATTTAATTTTGAAATTGACTTTGAAATGAATTTATATGGAATCTAACGAGACTAAGCAAAGCTAGTGCAAATAATTACTTTGACATTATAGAGGAAATTTAAATACTAATAATTTAATAATAGGTCACATCAAAGACATATATTACTATCTAAAACTTATGCAATTCATATATATATTTTAAATATAGTGATACAAAACCTTTTTTGCATCAAGTCACATTAGATGATGGTAAATATAGATTATTTTTATCTCAAGAAAACACCTTACATTTACTCTTAGGGAGAATTGCTCTCACAACCCTTGAGATTTGGCATACTCGTAGTTAGATGAGCAAAGATAGTTATTTTACACTCACACCCCTAAATTATAGCAATTCAATAAAATCTAGATATAGCAAAAGTATTAGATAAAACATTTATTTTTATTTATTTATTTTTTTGGAAAGTTGGAGGCATATTTAGACTTAACAATATCAAATTAAAGAAAAAGGTTTACCGCCCTACCGAGATCAAATATTATTTGCATAGCCTAACTATAAACTAGAGACAAGCTAGATAAACTACTTCCATAATAAGAGAAAAAAAGACAGTGCAAATAATTACTTTGACATTGTAGAGGAAATTTAAATTCCAATAATTTAATAACAGTAACATCAAACACGCATATTACAATCTGAAGCTTGCACAATTCGTATTCTTTATTTAAATGTAGTCATACACAACTTTTTGAATTTCAAATAAACAAATATAACTTTCTTTTTTTTAATAGCATTTGGAGTAAGAGACCGACTTAAACCTAAATAATTGTTAAACTGAATGAGTACTTTTTGCACCAAGTCACATTAGTTAATGGTAAATATAGCTTATTTTTATCTCAAGAAAACAATTCATATTTGCTCTTTAGGAGAATTGCTCTCACAACCCTTAAGGTTTGGCATACTTGTAGCTAGATACGCAAAGATAGTTATTTTACACTCACACCCTAAACCTAGAGCGATTCATTAAAATCTAGATATAGCCAAGGTATTGGATAAAATATTTATTTTCATTTTTCTTTTTTTGAAAGTTGGAGGTATATTGAGATATATCGAGATTAAACACTACTTTATTTATTTATTTATTTTTTTAAGACAAATGTCCACCGACCTAACGAGATCAAATATTAATTGCATAGCCTAGCCATAAAATGAAGACAAACCAGATAAACTACTCCCATAATAAGAGGAAAAAACCACCCACACAAGATTTTAAAATGTGTTTTGGTGGGAATTGAATTCCCAACAAGTAAGTATTCTCTATTAAGCTCTTATTTTTATTAGATTTTGTATAAGAGTGCTTAAGTTTGAGTGATGCATGAAAAGAAAAAAATATATAAAAATCTTGGTCATTTATTATTTTTATGTTGATATATCATTGTATTATCAAAATCTAGTAAAAAAAAATTATGATAAAGAGTCTTTACTCATCCCCAATACCTTAGTGAATGGTGAGATATCTAATTATATGTGCTAAGAAATGATGTGTAGATAAAGTAAAATTTATAATATAGATAAAGCAAAACAAGACAAAACAAAAAGAAAAGAAATTGCTAAAGGGTTTTCATGCCTCATGTCTCCATATTCTTGCATGTCTCATGCGGCTCCCCTACCCTTTCATGGCTACTACACCTTCTATATATATATATATATATTAATGTAAGTTACTATAAATTTCTTCGAATTTCTTCCAATATGCCTTCTACTTTGATGTGGTAGGTTTGCTTTTCTTTGTTGTTTTGTGTTATGATAGATTTATGTATGTTGGTAGGGATAGAGCAAGAAACATTTTTCAAGGGATACCATGAAATTTTAAGCATATTTTTACATGTTTGTTTTAGCTCCATATAAAGAAAAAAAATTAATAAAAGTTTCCTCATTTATTTTTTTGAAATATAAAAATTTATTTTTGAAATGATGAAAGTGACAAAAACTTTGGAAAATAACATATAAAAAACATACACATGCTTAATTTATTATATAAAATAGAAAAAAAATTGCACTAACTTCCCGTAACTTTAGATGAAATTAGACCTATATATAAAAGGTCCATTAATTACACAAACCTCCCCTTAAATTGGTTGACTAAAGTTGACTATAGTTAAAATTAATTGCTGACCAGTCTTGACCTTTGGAAAGTCACTTTTATCTTGGCTCTATAATGAAAATCATATATACCCCTATCCTTTGATAAATAAATAAAATATTTACTATTTTAATATTTTTCTAAAATGTTAAATAAAAAAGTAAAGATTAGTAAAAAATAAAAGGAAAAACAAAAATTAAGTTCAACTAAAGAAATTCCATGTATGTGGTTTCTTCTTCCACAAAGCAAATCTCTTTCTCCCACAAACCAAATCTCTTATCCCACAAATTATGTAACTCAACTGGTTGTTGTTACAAATTATTTTTTCCAAGTGCATGTAACTACAAAAGAAATCATAGGAATCTATTTGACTCAATTGCCTCTCTCCTCTTGAAGAAAGTCTAGAAAAGGGTTGTGATAAATACTCAGATTGGGGCAAAAATTAGAAAAGATTGTATCTAAAAAGAGCAAGCAAAAAAACATGACTGATCGAACTAACCCAAAATGGAATTGATTTTGGATGTTTGGTTCAAGTCATGTGAAGACAAAAAGGGTGTTCGGTTCTCAAGAATCGATGAAAATTTTGGTTTGGTTTGAGTTGGGTTTCTAGGTCCAAACCGAATCGAATTAAAAATCGATACTTTTTTTTTTAAAAAAAAAAAATTATATAACAGAATTACGCATGCGCCCTCTAAGGTTATTCAGATTTTGAATAAACCTAATGGGAACATGTGTAATTTCGAGCCCTAACTACTTTCTTGATCTACCCATTTCCCCATTTTTCATCACTTTCTTCTTTCTTCTTTGCCTCATCACCGACACACATCCTCTATTTTCCTCTTTCTTTGTTCTTTGCCTCATCACCTATACATCATGTCTTCATTGCCATGTAGCAAGTTACCATTTCTTCTTTGCCTTATCACCCATTAGATTATACACCTTCTAAGACTAAACCTAACCCAAAAGCAAAAGCAGGACCAAGACTTAAGTTGGCCCATGTGATGGCAAAGCTGGGGAATGAGTTAACATTGTCGAAATGTTCACATTTTAAAGAAAGGTGACAAGAAAAAAAATAAGTACAATGAAAATCACATAAAGAGAAAGAGAAAGAGAATAAAAGAGAGAAGAGTAGTCAAAACCCCATTTTCCACTTGTCGTTTCAAGTTGGTGTTTTTCCATCATTGATTTGTGTTAATTGGATTAAAATGTTCATTGTGTTGATTGTGTTCAATTATGTTTATTGTGTCGACTTAAAACCATTATTGATTGTGTTGGTTGTGTTAGATTGATGATTATGATATGAGATTGAACAAATGAAATACTTTTAATGTTAATTGTCTAGGCCCAAACTTGAGCCTAGAACCGATAGAACCCAATCGAACTGGGGATGTTTAGTTTCGATTGGTTTTGCCATCAATTTTCTTCATGTTCGATTTTTCATGTTGAGAACTGAACATTTATCTATTCAACTCTAACAAGAACCGAACCGAACACCCACTTGCCCACCTTTAGTATCTAGACATGACTTCTTCTCTCTCCCAATTGCCTTCTTCTTCCTTTTGATCATCAAACACTATTCGACCACTCAAACCATTCCAACATCTCCAACCAACTCGAATACGAAAAAAAAAAAAAAAAGAACTCCACCAGTAGAGAGGATCTATTTGACCATCATCTTTTGATCAATGTCATATAAGCATTTTTTTTTTAAAATTTATAATTTTTAAATATAAATTACTTATTTTAAATTAATAAATTAATTATAAAATGAGTAAATAAGAGTAGTTTGGATATTTCACTTTCATAGTTGATCAATTTGTTAATTTGAATGGAAGTCAATCGTTGTACTCAAAATAGCACCTAAGTCATTAACCCAATGAGGTCGACAATCCCAAAGGCCCAAACAAGAAATAAAGAATTATAAAGT
This sequence comes from Litchi chinensis, assembly GCA_019925255.1. NCBI lineage: Eukaryota > Viridiplantae > Streptophyta > Magnoliopsida > Sapindales > Sapindaceae > Litchi > Litchi chinensis. Next base: position 16,090,420 of record CM034468.1, read on the forward strand.
TCGTTAATCCATGACATGTCAACATATGTCACATCAGCAAAATCATGTAAAGGCCTATTTTTGCTAAGACGGTAAGAATAGATTGAGTTGACTAGCTTGTGCGTAGAGTAGCTTGAGGCCATAATGAGGTAGCAACTCAAAGCACAACAGCTTGTATTTTTCTTAACACTGCAAAACCCTAGAAACATGAGAAATTTTATATTGGATAGAAAATCACTTCAAAAAAAAAAAAAAATTGTCAAAATTGTATTGTCATTCAAATATAACACATTCAATGTGGATTAATGTAAAGAAGGAAAGAAATCTTAGTCTTTCCAAAGTTTTAATGACTAAATTCTATGTAAACAAGGGACTTTAATGCTATATAAATGGGTGATTCGCATGTATACAACAACGATATGAAGAAGCCATTTAGCAAAAACTCTGCTAAAACACAGTTTTCCATCTAAAAAAAATATGATACTTATGGATGTAGGCACCATTCAAAGGGCTGAACCATGTTAAAAATTTTATCGTCTTTTTACTTTTCATCATTGCATGATTACAACACTGCTATCTCAACTTACTTATGAGAAAACATGAGAAATTTAGGAGAGAATAACTTTATTATCTTTTATTCACTTGTTGAATTGTATATCAATACATATTCGTGCGCCTTCTATTTATTTTATCAATTTTAATTTTCTATCTTTATCTTTATTAATATTTAATTTTTATTATTTTCTAAATTTCTATTCAAACATTTATGTATCTCTATTATAATAATAATAATTTATATCATAAAAAGTAAATTTAAATGAATATACCATTTTTATTGAAGTATTAATATCTTCTTAGACATTCTAAGTATAATATTAATATCTCTAACTTGATTTGAAAATCAAATCAATGAATCTTAAATTTTAAAGTATAAATTTTAATTTGTTACATCTAATTTCTTAAAGTATAATCATGATTTAATTCTTATTTCTTATTTTTAAATTATTTTTGTAATTTATATATTTGTAATCAATAAAGTGATATAAAAATTCTATTGCACAAAAAATATTTCATGTTATATTTGCTTAAGTTTTATTTTTAGTAAAATCATAATTTCTAATTTAAATATAAAGTTTACATAAATTGATTGCCAAACATTATATTATAATCACAAATAAAAAATTCAGCAGATTAGTATTTGGTAAAAACATTATTTCATTTTTTTTATGCTTTATAAGGAATGTTTAAATTCTAAGATTATATATCTATAATTAAATACATTATTTATTTCTACTTTTAGTTATTCTAGAGCTAATGAAGGTTTTTTAGAAATAAAAATAATAATAATAAAACATTCATATTTGGCTACTACAATTTTAGGTTTTTTTTTTTTTTTTTTAAAAAAAAACATTATTACCAATTTATTAAAGTACTTCCTCTAATATTAATTTTTGGGCCCACCACTAAGTATAGGTTATGAAATACTAATTGGGTAGCATCCACACATAATTGTTTCATACCATTTCTCTTTGGATGTCTACCATACAAAAAATATGTCTTGTTAAAAACCTTACTAGAAAAGAACTTGATAGGAAAAAAATCTTAGTAAAGAGAAAAAAAAAAACATTATTATTATAGGATTTACATTCAGAACAGCCTCATTAAAAACTTTATCAAATAAACTCAATAGGAAAAATCTTGACTAAGGGAAAATAAGTGTAGTACACACTAGTCTCCCCTTTATGCCAATATGCCTTTTTTTTTAAAAAAAAAAAAAAAAAATTAGCAATTTCAACAAAAATCTTTAAGTCAACACATGCTAATCTTGTTTACCGATTTCTCAAATGTCATTGTAGGAAATATCTTTATAAACAAATCTGCCAAATTGTCATGACAACAAATTTGATGGAAGTCTATCTCTCATTTATTCAAAAGTCATATGTGAAAAAGAATTTTGGTGAAATGTGCTTGATTTTTCTCCTTTTATATAACCTCCTTTAAGTTAGGTGATACAAAAATGGAAGATCACATATTTCGTGGATATGTTGAATCAGAGATCTCAACCATATGTATTCTTGGCTTGCCTCATCAACTGCCAATATTTCAGTATCATTTGAAAATGTAGTAGTTAGAGTTAGTTTTATAGAACGCCAAAATACAACAACATCATGATATGTAAACAAATAACCTCTATGTGATCATGTTTTATGTGGATCTGATAAATATTCAATATCAACATATCTAACTCATTCTATCTTTGAGCCTTGTGAATAAAATGGACCTATATTTGATGTTCCTTGAAGATAATCAAGTACTTATTTAATACTATTCCAATGTCTTCGAGTTGATGAAGAACTATATCTTGCCAGAAAACTAACAGAATGTTATACAAGGTTTTGTTTAATTAGTAAGATATATTAGTATGTTAATAGCACAAATATATGATAATTCTTTATCAAGAATTTCTTCATTATCATCTCGAGGATAAAAAAAATATTTTTTTTCACATTAAGAGATCGAACAATCATGGGAGAACTCATTGGATGAGACTTATCCATGTTAAAATGCTTTAATACATTTTTGGTATAAATTGATTGATGAAGAAAAATTTCTTTGGATAAATGCTTGATCTGCAAACCAAGATAGAAGTTTGATTGCCCTAAATCTTTCATTTCAAATTCATTTTTAAAAAATATTATTGTCTCTACAAGCTCTTCAAAAGTCTCGATGATATTTAAATTGTCAATTATAAATTGTAATAATAGCAAATAAAAATATACGAGCAAATTAGATTGTAGGTATATCTTTCCTTCAAAAGATCTTCACTGAAAAGATTGTACCACATGCATCCAGATTGCTTTAATCTATATAAAGATTTTTATAATTTAATCAAATATATTTCTCGATGTTTCACATCAAGTATTTTCAATCCTTCAAGGACTTTAATGTAAATATCACTATCAAGTGATCCATATAGATAATCTGTCATAATATCCATTAAATGCATATGAAGTCCGTTCGAAATTGCCAAATTAATTATAAATCTGAATGTGATTGCATCGATTGCTAGAGAATAAATATCCTCAAAACTAATATCAGGTCTTTGAGAAAAACCTTGTGCTATAAGTTGTGTTTTGTACCTCACAATTTTATTTTTATCATTATATTTTCACACAAATACCCATTTGTAACCCATAGGTTTCACACCTTTATATGTTTGGACAATAGGTCCAAAGACTTGGTGTTTTTCAAGTAAACTTAATTTTGTCTAGGTAACATGTTTTCATTTTGGCCAATCAATTTACGTTGACATTCATCAACGGACATCGATTTAAAATCCTCATTTTCTTTTGTAATATCAAGAGCTACTGCATATGTAAATATATTTTCAACAACAATTTTCTTTCAGTTTTATCTATTTCCTGAAGTGACATAACTTATTGAAATCGCTTCATTATCTTTATTTTCAGGTACCCGAACCTCTTCTGAGGTTATTTGTTCAATTATTTCAACTATTTCTAATAGAGCAAAATGCACAAAACCCCTGTTAGGTAAGACCTTAAACAGTTGATGGAAACCAAGATAGCAAGCATGGAGAATTACAAGAGAATTGGATAATAAGGCAATTAAAGACTGTTAGGCTTAATCTTGAAGGCTTTGGGAGCTAAGTGAAGACAATTTGAGGCAAATGGAGTTAATTGGACTTTAAATAATTTGGACTGAGTTTATTTTAATTGAATGAGTTTATAAATTAAGTTGGTCTATTTAATGTTATGTTGAGTCTTAATTTATATAATGGACTGATCTGGTACATTTAATTAACCGAAGCCCATATTTAATTATTTTAAACCCATGGGTATGTTTAGTGAGCCCAATTGTTAGGAGGCTAAGGTTTCAACAATGTTTTATTTTCTTGGCCTATAAAAGACTTGTAATTCTAAGGAATAAGATGAATGAAATTGTAGCCAATTGTGGTTAATTGAGAGAGAGAATTTTCTCCTCTGTTATTTCATGAACATGTGATCTTATCAAGTTATGCTTGTGGTGATCAAACTATGACTTATCTCTCACCTTTTCATCTATGTCTTGAGAGTGACGTCAATATCTTTCTTTTATAATTTTGGTTCTTGATTGAGTTCTAATCATTAGGTCAAAGTTCTTTATAGCTTTGGTTATTGATATATAATCAATGAGTCAAAATTCATTTTTATAAACCTGTTTTAATCTTTCTTGGGGTTGTGTTTCAATTTCACTGTGGGTGTCGTATTGTTATATACGGGGTTCTCATCAGTTGGTATCAGAGCTTTGGGAATTAACTTAGGTTAAGACATCAATCTAGTTTTTTTTTTTTTTTTGCATTAGTTGGTATCAAAGCTTTGGAAATTAATTCGGGTTTGAGACATCAATCTAGTTTTTTTGCATCAGTTGGTATCAGAGCTTTGAATATTAATTCAGGTTTGGTTATCCATTTTATTTGTTTATTTATTTTTTTTTTAAATTCAGATTTGTTCATTTTCTTTCCACATGACATCATGTTTCTGTTGTCATATTTTTCTTGTTCTTTCCTTTATTGTTCACGTCACTATTTTTTTTGTGTTTTGATTTTCATCTTTTTACAAGTTGCCAATATTCTTCATTGTGTATGATTTCTAGTATTTAAAAAAAAAAAAAAAAAAAAAGAAAAGAGAGCAAAAAAAAAAAAAAAAAAAAAACAGAAAAAAAAAGAAGAAAAAAAAAAAGAAAGGAATTCTTAATTGGAGGAAGTTGAGACCTTACTTTCTTTCTAGTTGGGCATCTTACATATAAGGAAAGTATTTAAAGGGAGTCAATATTATTTCTTTCCTTTTATATTTTTGTCTAAACAAAGGGAATCAATTTAATTTCCTTCCCATTTTGTTCTTGCCTAAATAAAGATATAAATTCATTTCCTTTCCATTCTAGTCTGCTTAAAACAAGGAGTCAAACTTTATATCATTCCTGATTTATTTTCATTGAAATCATCTTGTTTCCATTTGTTCTTATTTTGACTACAATTAAATTCTTTTTGTGTCTTCACTGTTTCTTGAATGTTTTTCTTATTTCATTATTTTTCTTATTTCATTATTTCCTTTCATAAACATATGTTTTTTTCTTGTTGAGATTAGTCAAGGTGATTACTTTAAGAGTGATGAGTGATAAACACGCGAGAATTAGAGTGAAACATGTGAGGGATTGTGTGAGATTCGGTTTTTTTTTGTAAACATTCTTTCAAGTGTCAAGCATGTAATCGGACAATGATACAGATAAGTTATGATTTGAGGACAAATCGTATTGAGGAAAGAGGGAACGATGGAAACCAAGATAGCAAGCATGGAGGATTACGAGAGAATTGAACAATGTGACAATTGAAGACTTTAGACTTAATTTTGAAGGCTTTGGGAGCTAAGTGAAGGCAATTTGAGACAACTGGAGTTAATTGGGCTTTAAATAATTTGGATTGAGTCTATTTTAATTGTAATGAGTTTATAAATTAAGTTTGTCTATTTAATGTTATGTTGGGTCTTAATTTATATAATGGGCTCAACTAGTACATTTAATTAACTGAAGTCTATATTTAATTATTTTAAACCCATGAGTATGTTTAGTGAGCCCAATTGTTAGGGGGCTAGGGTTTCAACAATGTTTTATTTTCTTGGCCTATAAAAGACTTGTAATTCTAAGGAATAAGATGAATGAAATTGTAGCCAATTGTGGTTAATTGAGAGAGAGAATTTTCTCCTCTATTCTTTCATGAACCTGTGATCTTATCAAGTTATGCTTGTGGCGATCAAATCATGACTTATCTCCTACCTTCTCATCTATGTCTTGGGAGTGGCGTCAATATCCTTCTTTTATAATTTTGGTTCTTGATTGAGTTCTAATCATTGGGTCAAAGTTCTTTATAGCTTTGGTTCTTAATTGACATATAATCAATTAGTCAAAATTTTTTATTTTATAAGTCTGTTTTAATCTTTTTTGGGGTTGTTTCAATTTGACTGTGGGTGTCGTATCGTTATATACGGGGTTCTCATCAACAGTTGGATATGAAGTTTGAATTTTATAACAAAATAGCCCTAACTTAATAGTCAAAATGTGTTAAATCTGACGGTCAACTTTGGTTTGAAGTGCAAAGCCGCAAATGCCCACAGTTTTTAAAATTAATTTCTTTTCCTTTAAAATCTAAAAGAATAAAAATTAATTTAATAAAAGTTAATCTGTTTACCTAGAAACCCATATCTACATCTCCCAAACCCAGAAACCTAACTTTTCAATGGCAGAACCAAACACAAAGCATCAAACAAATTCTCCACCATTTCCTCTTTTCCTCTTCTTCCCTACTCCTCACATCCTTCCCCTTGTACATCGCCACTACCTACAACAACAATTTGCAAAAACTCATCCAGACATCAATCTGTAAAAACCCAAACATACCATCAATCATTTGCAAAAACTCAAACACATCATCAATCAATTATCCACTACATCAACCTCAAACACCCAGCTATTGCAAACCCATCCAGACATCATCTTCAAACACATCCAGACCAAAAACCCCAAACATCATCTTCAAACACATCATCTGCAAAACCCCTAAACATCATCTTCAATCAAACCCAAAAATAAAACCCAGATTAATGAGTTTTCATACCCAAAACTATCCGAGAGAAAAAAGAAAGGGATAGAGAGAAGTGAACTATCCTCCATCGCCGTCTTGTAACTTCGGCCACTCTGTTTCTCCCTCCATCCAAATCGGATCTCCGAAAAAAAATCAATCAATTTCAAAAAACGCCCAGAACCTGATCGATTAATTTCAAAAAATAAAAAATCAAATTGACGAAGACCTTTCGGTCTCCTTCGCCGGAGACCAGACCAAGGGCCTATGATAAATGAGACCCAAGGGTCTCCATCTCCCAGATGAACCGAACTCGCCCAGATGATGAATTAAACAAATAGGGAATGGTCATAGGGAGATTAGAGAGAAAGAGAGAGCTGGGAGTGAGACAACATAATCTGGGTTCATCCCAGCTAATGGATCGAAACCCAGATGAAAAAAACCGATGGAGGAAAGGTCGGAAAGGTCAGAAAGAAAAAGAGAGATAATAGAGAGAGAGAGATTGACCAAAATGAATGAGAAGAAGAAAATTTGCAACATGATCTGGGTTTGTCCCAGATAATGGATCGGAACCCAGATGAGAAAAACTGAAGGAGGAGAGGTCGGAGAGAAAAAGAGAGAGGTAGAGAGAGAGAGATTGGCCAGAATGGCTGAGAAGAAATTTTTTTTAATTTTTCCTATAGCTTTTTTTAAAATATTTTTATTTAAAAAATCTGACATATAATTAATGTGGTCTAATTTTTTCAAAAATAAAATAATAATAATGTGACATGAGAAGTATTTTTCCTAACAAATTGACGAAATTACCCTCCATCAAATAAATGTGGACTAACTGACACTAACGGCTGGGGGTTAATATGTTATTAAACTCAAACTTCGTATCCAACTGTTTAATATCTTACCTGAGGGGAGTTTTGTGCATTTTGCTCTTTCTAGTATGGGATCTTTAGGAGTACTAATAACTTTGGAAATGCCAACCTACTTTTCTTAATTTATCCTCATAAAAATTATGTGTTTTAGGGTGCAATTTACCCACATAAAAATAATTATGTTCACTTAAAATTCATTTTGTTGTTCAACATAAAAATTTCATTCCGTACATAAAAAATTAATTAAAAATTAGAGTATTTTAAACAGTTTGGGACGTTTTTATACTTACTAGCCACAAAAATAAAAACTATAAAACAATCCTCAAGCCTTCATAGATGGAGTTATTTATTTTGTTAATCCCCTTTTTTTATTATAACTAAAGATAATTTTAAATTAATAAATCAACGGTGGTTAATCTCTTTTATAAGATGTTTTTATAATAAAAGCATAAAAACAAAAGTTATATAACAATGCAATTTTAAGATACCAAAGGGGCATTTATGCAATTAATCCAATTTGTCAAATAGGTCTCCAATTGCATTTTATAATAAAGATGATGGATGATGTTGGAGACTCAGAGTGAGATAAAAAATACAAATGGAAGGATTACAAAATTGTTTTTAAAAAAGTAATTTAAGTTAAATGGTTCAGTTCTGTTTAACTAAGAGTGTATTATAGTACTTTAAAAGCATGTATTTTTGTTCCAGACTCTTATGATTTAATTCAATATTTTCCTTCTTTATAATTTGTAGCGATATAATAAATTCAATTTTTTAGCAATCAATCATTAGTTTTCATCTATTTTAATTTAGTCAACTTTTATTTGTACTTAATTTAGGTTCTATAACTTTTATGTAATTTAAATACATGAAGAAGATAATTGTTACATAAATATATATAGGGGTCATCTATAATACACTTGGATATTGATAAACTCGAACTGATTACATTTTAGAATTAATGATTGCATTTTATTATATCTGATTTTAATTAAATATGGTCGATTGTTTAAATGTGACCTGACTCATTTAGTTGTCATTATAGATAATAAAATTCAATTTGTAATTTTAGAATGCAATGACTTATTTATAGTTGTTAGATGTATTGTTATCAAAATGTACCAATGTGCCATATATATATAAGGGTCCCTTTGGATATATTTAGATATGCATATACATGACCCAAAAAAAAAAAAAATTGTATGATTACATTCTAAAATATGTTATTGTAATTTATTATATATGATTATAATTAAACATGTTTGATTACAATTAATAAACATCATCATAATCAGTAAATTAGTGAATGTGATCATATATACTGATTGTAATCTCACATATTTTAGCTGCAATCACATATAATAAATTACAATCACATATTTTTTTCTCGGTTGTATACATACCCAAGTGTATATAAATATATATGTAGGGGTCGCATTGAGTGCATTGGGTGTGTGCATGCACTTAACCAAAAAAAAAAAAACATAATTACATTTTAAAATATATAATTATAATTTATTATATGTGAGTACAATTAAATACATATGATTACAATCATATTGATCATAATTAGTAAATGTAATATGTTTTTAGTTGTAATCATATATAATAAATTACAATCACACACTCTAAAATGCAATCACACTTTTTTTTTTTTTTTTGTTAATGTATGCATACACTGGATATACTTTAGAATGTGCCATATATATGTGTATATATAGTGATTCTACCATCAGTACCTTCTATCTTTAAAAAGTTAGAATGGACCAATTAAATTCATCAATTATATTTGAATTAAATAGGAGAGAATTTGTTTAATAAGAGAGAATGCAATAGATTAATTTGATTGGTTAAAAAAATTAAGAGGTACTGATGGTAAAAACACTATATATATAATGAATATAGATTTAACACCACTTTTTTTTTTTTTTAATGTTCTTTACCTTATTTGTTGTTATTTCATTATAGAAATTATTCTTATAATTTACCTATAAATAGACCTATATTATAACTAGTGAGAATATACATCAATTGAATTATATTTACTATTTCTCTTTTATATTATCTCTTTCTCTATTACTGTTATTAGTGTTATAAATTCATTATTTTTATGATTATTTTACAACATGTTATCAGTATGAATCTGATATGAAAGATTTCATTTATATGACTTACTCCTCACTATTTAATTCAAATAATCTTATTAGTATATATGTATTCAAATAATCTATCTGTGTTTTGTATAGATGTCATGTTATAATAACAGATGTTATGTTTTATCCAAAATAAGTTTTTCTTCAAGTTTAATTTATTTTTGTCTTTTTTCTATTTTGGTTTATATATTTATTTAAACACATGCAATATGAATCTTATTTTGGAAGCATCTATTAAGAGCTTCAAATCCATATATAATTTGCATGATTTGAAAAAGATTGAATAAAAAAATTTGTTTTATTGGTTTGATTGATGCAAAAAGAGAGAAGAAAAAATTGTATATAAAAGGTTTACTTGATAATGTGAAAATAAATTATCCTATAGTTGATTTAAATAAATTATCTTATAGTTAATTTCTTATAATGAGAATTAACAGCCTTTGTAGAGGCTATTATCCCAGAAGCGGTATAATCTTTTGAAGATATAAAAATCTTGAAAATACAAAAATTTCCTTAAAAAATTGTGGAGTCCTGATAAAATAATCATTGACAATTTATTTACATATACTGTAGCCATTGAGATTATAAATTATGATCATGAACTACTCAGTATCAATAAGTGTTGAAAAAAACATGATTGGTCTAAATGGAATGAAATAATTCAAGCAGAATTGACTTCATTAGTCAAACATGATGTAGTTTGACCAATAGTCTAGATGTTTGAAGACGTCAAACTTGTTGGATATAAATGAATATTTGTTCGAAAATGTAATAAGATGAAACGTATTCATCTATGAAGAATGCGATTACGTTTCGATTTTTAATTAGTCTGGTAGTCTCCAAAAAACTTGAAATGTGCCTTGTGGATGTGGTAACAATATATTTATAAGGGTCATTAAATACCAATATATACATGAAAGTCATTGCAGAATTTAAAATGCTAGAAGTATATAATTCAAATTCTTATAACTTATATTTAATAAAGCTACAATGGTCATTATATGGCATAAAGCAATTCGGATGAATGTGACATAATCATCTTAATGAATACCTCATAAAAGAATGATATATTAATGATACTATATGTCCTTGTATATTCATAAAGTAATCAAAATCTGGATTTGGAATTATAACAATATATGTTGATGACATGAATTTAATTGGAATTCCTGAAGAGCTCTTAAGAACTATTGAATATTTGAAGAGAGAATTTGAGATATAAGATTTTAAGAAAACAAGATATTGTCTCGATCTAAAGATTAAGCACAAATAAGAGAAAATTCTAGTTCATCAACTCGTAGATGTTGGAATGGAATCAAACATATTTTTTAATATCTTTGAAAACTATAAAAGTAATAGTTATATATCTTTCAGGGGGAGTATAGTAAGTTAATATAGATATATGTGCATTGCACTCTTTTTTCTTTCGATCAGGTTTTGTTTTACTGAGTTTTTCTGACAAGGTTTTTAATGAAACAGTCTCTTTAAACACATCTAAATGTTATTGAATCCAGAAAATTATTACACTTTTTATCTATCATATCATGAAATATCTTTGCTTAAGTTTTTGTCTCATTGAGTTTTTACTAGCAAAATTTAAATGGTGGCACTCTTTTTCCCTTTTGACTAGGTTTTATCCATTGAGATTTATTAGTATGGTTTTTAATTAGACAGTATTTAGACATATCCAAGAATCTCAAAGACTATTATCAAGTGGTGTACATCCAAAGAAGAGTGTTATGAATATATGAACTTAACACTACTTTCTTTTTTATAATATCTTTTACTTTATTTGTTGCTATTTTATTATGAAAATTATTCTCTTAATTTGTCTATAAATAAATCTATATTGTAACCATTGTGAATATACATCAATTAAATTCTATTCACTATTTCTCTCTTTCTCTATTATTGTGATTAGTATTATAAATTCATTATTTTTATGATTTATTTCACAACAAATATATATATATATATATATATATATATATATATATTGGATGGATGTGAAGGTAGTTTGTGTGAGAACCAAAAAAGTCAGAGAAAGAGGGCCAACATTTCCAATGTCCACCAAAGAATCAATGGTGCCCTCACCACCAAGATGAGAAATGGGCGGCGAAGAGTTGCATTGCACGTGCTTAGATATAATGGATTCTCCTATATATCTATTTATAAGCCTAGTCAAAATTAGGGGTGGCAATGATCTTAAAATAATAATAATAATAATAATAGGGGCGGCAATGAGTCAGATCAAAGCAAATCGGTTTGTTCCAAGCTCGACCCAGATTTTTGGTGGGGTGCCTCAAACCTGACCAATGTCCCAAATGGATCATCACTTTTTGCCCCAAATCCAAGTCCTATTGAAGCAGCTTACTCCAAATTGAATCCATTTGACCCAATTTAATTTCTAACAAATGACATCATTAATATTAAAAAACAAATATACAAACAAAAAAATAAACATTTCCTATGATTAGGACACTACATCTTTGATAATTACATTTGAGATATAGGTCGGGTTTGAGGCAATATCAGTGTACTGTGCTTATCTTAATCACAGTTGGACAATAATTATACTTGAAAAGAAAAATTCAAAATGATTTAATTGTTTAGTTAGACAGTAATTTAGACTTAAATGGTTGTAGTAAGTATAATATGATGAAAAAAAAAAAAATCTCTATCCCACTACTGGTTCTGTGGTATATGATTGAAAAATAAAACAATAAAAACTGAGAAAGTTGATCACTCGCCAAGAGTAATTCATTTGATTTTTTCATTTATTACTGGCAATTCATTCATGTAGGGTTTTATAATGTAAGATGCACGTATGTATTTAAAAAGCGATTTATATTATAAACGAAGGTTAGTTGAGGAAGCGGCGGTAGTGGAGAAGACGGCGGCAACGTAGGTCGCCACCAGAGATTCGTGTTAGCTGTCATCATATGCCACTGAAGACTTGTCGTTTATCTTTTGGATTTGCATATTAATTTTAGGCTTAATTGCAATTAAAAAGATTATTGGGGTATTCCGACAATTATATTTTTAACTTAAAATATATAAAACTTTATCAAGTTGCAATCTACACTTTCAATTTTAAAATTCTGTCAATTTCAAAAAAAGAAAAATTAAAATCCTATTAAGTTGTAAGCTACAGGTTCAAAATTTAAAATTCTTCAAAGATTTATTATACAAACAATTGCTTTTCTTTATATATATATATATAACACACTTCGATGTCCATATACTTTCAAAAATTTTTAATCTTGACCATTCATTTTTTATGAGAGATAACGGGTTTAGCTAATAAATAATGGTAAGGAATTTTTATATATTACAATAAATGTTGGGCAATTGATCTTGTTTAATATGTTTTTAAAAGGTATGGATTACCTTGATCTTAAACCTTACCAATGGGAATATTTGGCTTTTGTCCCCTAGACGAGTTGAAATCCTTTCTTAGTCTTTCCTTTTCCTTTATTATTATTATTATTATTTTTAAAGAGTATATAGAGTTTGACTTAAATATGTTCTTGCATTGGAAAAAAAAAAAAACTAATAAATCTTAATTATATATATAATCTTGATAGATTACTTGGCTTCTAACAAAACCAAAATAAAATAAACTATTAGATTATGAGATAATCCATTGAGATGATAAAAGTCGTTTGTTGTCAACAATGTCACACATAATAAACTAGAGGTGGGCACGGTTCCGTTCGATCTAGTTTTGGGCAAAATCAAACCAAAATGAAAAAAAAAAAAAAACTAATTTCTGATAAAGAAAACCGAACCAAACTGTATTGCATGTATAAATAGAACTAGACCAACTTAGATTGGTTCAGTTTGACCTAGTCCAGTCGTATCGATTTTAGTAATTATAGTACATTGTCTAAATCTCCAAAAATCCAAAAATAAATTAGAAAAAAATTAAAAAAAACCAAACAAACCGAACGCAAAAATCAGGCAAACCAAAAAATCAAACAAACTAAATAAACCGAACCCAAAAATCAAACAAAAAATAAACCAAATCACAACCCCCAACCTAGAAATCAAACAAACCACACACACAAATCTTACCAAATCATCACCAAACGCTAATCTCCTCCGACTGGCACCATATCTAGCTCAACTCACAACCGAAATAGAGATGCAAGGGCTAGTGAGAAGAGAAAGGAGAGGAGAGAAGGAAGAGAGAGAAATGGAGAAATGGGAGGAGAGAAGTGGAGAGAGGCAACTAGGCTTTGAGTGAAGAGTGAGAAAGAGCGTTGTGTTTAGGTTTTTAGTTTTTATACTTTCTTTTTTTATGAAATTTGGTTTTTGATTTGGGTCAGTTTTTCCGATCCGAAACCAAACCATAACAAAAAAAATCAATTTTTATCAATCAAAACCGAACTGAATTGAAGCCAAATAGAAAACCAACTTTTTCGAGTTGATTCAGTTTGGTTCTAATTATTTTACCTGCCCATATAATAAACTCTAACCTAGCTCTTATTTGTGCTTGGGAAATGAATTCCACTTTCAAAATTTGTTGTCCCATTATTAAATAACATTGAAATACATTTTAGACATAAATTCGATTTTTGCAATACAAAAATTCCAATACCGTAATCAATTTTATACAAGCAAGCAGGGTAAATCTTATGGAATAGCTCGGACTAACCAACGGTAAAGTTGCCTTAATGTTTAATACAATTTTTCATTATGATTATAAATTAAAAAATCACAAATATGCTTAAAATAAATAAATAGCAAGGACTGGATTTCTTAGTTCTAAAATCAATACAACATCTAGTCTAATTCTAGTCATGTGCTACAACCAAAAGAATAAGAAATTAGTGAAAGAGAATTTCAAGATTAATGCCACCAACATAACACTAGAAAAGAATTTACAAATAAATTAAGAAAAGAAGCTGCCTATCCTGCTCTTGGATCCTCTGTTACATCAATGGTGAAGCATAAGTGGATGTTAATTCTTCAAACTGTCAACTTACCAGAGGCATAGCTTTGTGTATGTGATCCATGGAGTTAACAAGATCTTTGCGGGTGCAAACCGGGAACATGTTGACGTTTTTTAGTTCTTTCAACTGCCATAAAACATATGGGAAGCTCAGCTAATCTCGAGAAGTAAATTGAACCACTTCATTCATAAAAGGATTGATCAATGGCGTATGCTTCATTTAGAGCTGCACGTGCCAATGAATTGATGATGAAACAGACTAAAATCATTATATCAAAATAAGGTGAATCTAAAAAGCCCCGTAAAATATAAAGGAAGTTTCAAGCATTTACGCTATTTGCCTTTTCCCAATTTGAAGTAGTATGTAATATAACACAGTACTGTCTTAACTATCCTTTCCTTTCTACCCATGACTTCAGCCATTCAAATAAAATGACAGAAAATATCACCAAATGCCAATGGTAAAGCTAGCAGCAAACGAGAATTGCGTTTGAAAATTAAACTCTACATACTTCTGGTTGATGAAACTTTTCAATAGGCACTACTCAGGTTTACACTCTTCCAACAAGAATTTGGAGAGAACAGATGGCAAGCACACAAAGGGTAACATCATAAAATGAGGCATATCAAGACTCCAAATACCGACTAGATGACCACAAATAAAGGCAACTACAGCTACTTAAAAAAGTGTCTGTTTTATGTTGAAGCTGAAGAAATATATAAATAAACAGAAAAAAATGAAAAGATAAAAAGAAAAAAACCTTAACTACACAAATTCATCTACCTTCCAATAATCAAAGTTGGTATTATAGAAAAGCATACCTTTCTTTCCATTGAATCTCTTGTCCTAAGGGAGGCCATCATGGCGATACTGAGCCAGCTGCATCTCAACTTCCTCAGGAGTGGCTTGGCTTTGTAATAAATTGTTGAAAACAGTACAACACGAATTGCGATGAGAAGAGTCCAACACTAGTGATGAGGAGGATGATAAAAGAATCATATATTTTGATGACTCTTTAAAGTGTGAAAGTATGATACTACATAATATGATGTAGGGGATGAAACCTTGGATCCTCATTTTAGGCCACTAGACAAAAATAATAGTCTCTTGGATATATACCGGTCATTGATCATTGGGATGATATTTTTGTTGTTATGGGATTTTTTTTTTTTTTTTTTTTTTAACATTTATGTTTCTAATATTGGTTATGACTCTTTTATTCAATGTTATAGATGATTTTCTATGTTGCTTATTAATATATATATATATTTTTTATCATTTTCGAATTGAGGAGCCTACCTCAAGTGGCTTCCCACCACGCCTCGAATAGCTTTTCGAATTTTAAAACATTGTGTCTAACTATTTCCATTATCAGTGCAACATGAACAGAGTATAACAGCATACTAGGCTATATAACAAAAGGCAAGGGCATGCCATGTATGAAGTACTCCAGTGAAAAAATCATTCAATATGATAGTAACACCAACATCATACTTTGTGATGGGGATGTCATACCAGTAAAAATGATACCAAAAGTCTAAGAAAGCTTGTTATCCAAGGACAAACAAGAATGATATATTCAGATGTATATATTGTGTGTATATAGGGTTGCTGACGAGCTAAATTTAACTCTTAGTCAGAGCCAACTTGTCCTTTTCTACTTAAAACACACAGACTCATGAAGGACAGAATTTGTTTTGACGAATGCGTTTCAATTTCCATTCAATATTAATCTCAGAAGCAGAACTTAAAAATCAAACCTCAAGAGATATGCCCTCTGATGCTGCTTTAATAGTTACATCATGTTAGATCAATGTCATTTAGACCATGACAAAACGTGGACATCTCATGCTGATCCAACAATTTGCCCACGTGTAAAGATTTGTCATATGCTTATATGAAATGCCAGTAATTTATAGCATCCATCTCAGCTAACTCAAAAATCAGCTTTGCTTCTTTAGGCTGCAAAAACAAGCAAACAATAATCCTTTTATTTATTTATTTTTTTTCCCTTCGAAGAAAAAGAAAGAACAAAAACCAAGAACTTCATTAGAAAAAAGGCATCTACAAAGACAAGGAGGATAGCCAGCCCTAGCTTACAAAAATTGTTAAGGCCATCAGGGAAAGAATACACAAAACTTGAAAGACGTGCCTATCCAAAAAATCTTCACAAAAAGATAAAAGAAACCTTAAATCAGTTTACGGCCACCTCCCAAATAAGGTTTATAAAGAAGAAAGGAACTTCTAAGAACTTAGTAGTGATAGAAGCCCAAAGATATGCTGAAAATCAGAATCTGTCACACAAGATGTAAAACTCATCTCCCATATATCATCTTCAAAGATTCTTCAACTCCTCACTAAACAAATTAACCTAAAAGAGCCATCATCGCAAAAATAATCATATAAAATGTCATTATCTTCATTTACCTAAAAGAAAAGTCTAACACAGCTAAAAATGACTTAATTTCAGAAGGGAAAAAATGAACAAAGAGAAGCTTATATTGTCTCCTAGACAAAGCATTCCTCGAGAGAAGCAACTTATGCATATGTTGACAGACAGGATTATTGTAATTAAAGTTGTTTTAGAGTCCTACCATTTGAGTAACAAGAAAATATGGGAAAAGATTATGACTATCAATCTCATTTCCTCATTAGTCATCAGGTTATTGTCCCAACAACTAACATGAGGTTGATCACCACAGACGATGATAATTTCGTAATTATTATGTACTATCTTCAATAAATTTTACTTATTTGGCATAAAACCAACAATATAATAATAGAAGGCCTAAACTAAGTCCTCGAAAATACATCATTTAACTAAGAGATAATGTTCACATCACCTACCTGAGTGCAATAGAGTAAAGAGATGTTCAACAATTTCGTGACCCAGCTTCAGATCATAACAGCCTTCAGGCAGTAACCAACTCATACAAGAGTAAAAATGAAACAACAAATACTCAGTCCACATCCACAAATGAAGTACAATCGATATCCTGAAGAGTGATCTTCCCCAAGAAAAGATCACTTATGTGATCAGAACAGAGAGGAATACACTTTTGATTTAGACCATCATGAATTGCACCCATTCCCCGAAGCCATTTGTCTTCATCCAATGGGTTAACATTCATTCGGTTTTGTAGTAACCTTATCCTATACAAGATAGTATCAGTCCTGTCACAAAAATGGGTGACACAAGAATGTGATGGCTCATCAGAAGCCAATCTGATCAAAGCCAAAGATAAAGCCCCATCCACAGGTTTTGGATCCAAAAGGTTCTTATCTCCCATCATCTTAATTTCCCTTTCTGTGGGGAAGTACACTTCTTCATTTCCCACCATGTCAGTGACTTTCAAATCTTTTGTGTAATGTTTAATTGCTTCACGTTTGGTAGATTCATGCTTTTCTGCCAGTGTTAAAATACAAGAGAACCTCAAGTGATATGTTACAACAGTTTTGACCATCTTGAAGTTGTGGCAACAGCAAAAGAACTCAAGCCATCTTCTGCCAACACCTGCATACCACTTAATTATGTCGGTATCTTCCAAAGCAGTAAGTAAACTGATTGGTCTAGGACGACCCATATTGTTGGTGAATCCAGCCATCTTAACTGCCTTCCTAACAAGTTCTATTGGTGCAGAAACTTTCATGCAAAGCCTTGTCAAATCCTCCACTGTTCTCTCACCATATTTCCTTTCCTCCTCTTCTACCATTCTCCTTTCTTCTTCTTCCAATGCCTTTGTGGCTTTGACTGGTGCCAAATGTTTGTTTACCTGCGCTTGGAATTTGTCATAAGCATCAACAAGCTCTTCCGGCAACTGATCTCTAATGTGTCTCAAAGAGAGGAAATCACCTCTGCAGAGTATCCGATGCCAACTCCAGCACTCGTCTAAGGAGCCCAAAAACTCTTGGACAACTTCGTCTGACCAAGTTCTAAAAATATCTCTTACTTCATTCTCAATTTGAAACTCAAATTTAAATCCATTACTCTGCTTCAACTTCTTAAAACAATGATTTAATATTTTCAAACCCAATTTCTTCCTGTTCCTCTCCCGAGCATTTCTCAATTCCAAAGTTCTAACTTCTTTCTGCCTAAGGTACTTCTTTCTCGCTCTTATTGCTTTTTCAGACATAGGTGGATGTAAAAGGGAGGGTGGGACAGCCTGCAGTTCCATCCCCATGAAATCAATCTTCTCAGATACTGCACTATGAATTGCTGTTTTCACTCTATCTACTTTCAACTCCAATTTCTCTTCCAGAAAATTCAGAACCCAATTCTTGATATCCATTGTCAACAATTTAGACCCTGAAGTGATGACCAATATCTCGTCCAAGTACCTAACTGCATATATCTTCAATGGCTTGTAATAAACATTGGATGTTAAACCATCAAACTTGGGATTTTTCTCATTTATTTTAAGACGCAAATCTTGCAGTTGTCTATCAAGCCCATCAAAGTAAATATTAATCAAAGTTGAACACAAACCACATTCTTGAGGCAATCCCCTCCCCAGATACGATCCACCAAGTTCAATTTTGATTATTTTAAAATCAAACAATGTTTTTATCAAACCAATCAGCATTGCATCTTTGATTTTCTCTCCCATAAACAAACACAACTTATCTAGATTGAGTTTATCAAACCCTTGACGAATAAAGGAAACAACAAACCACCAAGTGGGATTTTTTACAGAGTTTTTAAGGTACCTAATAGCAGTGTGTCTTCCCATATCACCACGACCACCATAACAAAACGTGACAAAACGTCCATCGTATACAATTTCCAATACAAGCCTTATAGCTTCAATCAACACCTTCAATTTCAAATTGGGCAAAACCAAAGACTCACCTTTACTGCTCATGTTGACACAACAAGATCCAACATCGAAGCGGTTGTCAACAAGCTGGCGACCCATTTCGTGGAATGAAATGCGGTTGGAGAGGAAGGATGGCGAGTGACTAGCAGTTTTGGATATGGACAGAGAGGCGGTGAGAAGGACAGAGGGCAGAGCAACCACATTTCGGATGATATTGAAGAAGTGGCCATTTGAGTATTGGCTTAAAACTAGACTCTTCAATTGGGTTTTCGTTAAGGCTTCTTGGCTGTTGATCGAGTAGGACTTAAATTTAAAACACAAACTAACTGAAACTGGAACATTCAGTTTCAACCTTGTGTTTCTTTTGAAGTTCAATAGCATATCTGTTCAATGTCACCAACACAACAAGAACAAACTCACTTCACTGCCCGCCAATTAACACACCACTCCTTGCTCTCGTTTTTATAAACCAGCTTCTGCTAGTACATGGCTGGTTAACTGTAAAAACAACCACTGGAAACTACTCGACTGTCAAGTCTCCCTACAAAAAGGCCTATCCCTTGCTTCTACTGCACAAAAACACAGATATACCTCAAAAATATACACAAAAACACACCTCAAAAACACCATCCACAACTAAGAAAATAAATATAATTATAAAATACAGCCATATTTCTTGGCGACGACGGGCAGCGGGAACGGGCGAGGAGAAGCGAGTCGACGAAAACGGCACCGCGAGTCAACAAAGACGAAGACGGCGCCAGTGGAGGGAGAGAGTATGACGGAGAATGAGGGGGAGACGCTGAGACAGTGACGGCGAGACAGGAAGTGAGCGGCGTAGATTTTTTTTGTTTTTTCGTCTATATAGACCGGGTTCCGGGTCAGACATTGCCCCGGTCCTGATCTGATACTCGGACGGGTCAGCCTGCCCCGGCTCGAAACGTATTTTTACTGCCCCAGCCCCGCTCCGATCGTCAGTCAGTACTGGTACTGTGGTATGTGATTAAAAAATGAAACAATAAAAACCGAGAAAGTTGATTACTCTCCAACTCCAAGAGCAATTCGAAAATCCGTTTGATTTTTTTTCATTTATTACTGACAATTCATTCATGTAGAGTTTTACAATGTAAGATGTATGTATGTATTTAAAAAGCGATTTATATTATAGATGCAGGAAGGTGGAGAAAGCAGCGGTAATGCAGAAGACGGCGGCAACGCAGGCAGCCACCGGTGAATTTTTTTTTTACGATAATATTGATTTTATTATTTTATTGGTTTATTTTTAAAAATATTTTAATTATAATATAAATGTAATATTATTTAAATTATTGATCAATGTTATTTCAATTTAATATAAACTTTATCATTCAATAAATATATTTTTTTATAATTATACATATTATATACTATGATAATAGTTTTTCAACATTATAATTATTATTTATAGTAAATAGTTGTTATGCCCGTTTTCTCGACTTGGATAAATGGGTTGATAAAAACCCACTAAATATGAACAGGAATGAAGGTCCAGAAGGCCCAACTCTCAGATCGCTATAGCGGGTTCCTGAGCTCACGAGCTCGCGTAATGTCAAGACAACCCGAGCACGTTTCCATGCCAGGTCAGCATCTATTCAGCTCGTGTAGCTCGACTAACCTGGGAGTTCAAACCGAACGATACCTTATGCAATAAGTCACCAGTTCTGTCTAATTCTTTGATTTCTCGCCGGTGCCACTTACACACTTACCGCTTAGCATTTAATGCGGTGGCTATGTATTTAATGAAGAGAAGACTTCTCCTGGTGCATTTAATGAAGCGTGAGCATGAAAAGAATAATCATTGTCTGTACAATAAATGCAGCATGACTTATGTCAGATTAGTTGAAAACAACCATCATATCTAACGTATAAATCACTTTTTTGTATCTTTCCCCCTTTATAAATAGGGGAGATTTTTATTGTATCAACAAGTTAACAATACTGATATACCGTCACTCTGCCGGAATTAATTCAGAGTGACTCGTAGACGTAGGCGTAGTTGCCGAACCACGTAAAAAATCTTTGTGTTTGCATTTATTCTTCTCCCTCCTTTCTTCATTAATTGTTCCATTACTGTTGCTCATCTACCACGACCAACATTCCTCCATTTTTAATACAATACACCGACCTTAAACCTCATTTATTACACATTTATTACAGTTTTCATCATCTTATTACCACGTTCGCAGTCTGGGCCTTAGAATCTTTGGGTCGACCGTTTCCGAACGTCGACATCTTTTAGCGCTAGAAGGAGGACCCAACAGCGACTTGGTAATTTTCTCTCTAGTTGACTCTTCTTTGACTATTGATACTTCACCGATCTGTGATGGCTAGAGCAAGAGCAATAAGAAGTGTTGGTGTGGCGAATGAGCGACCTGAGGGCTAAGAAGACCAGCAAAGCACCCTGTCCACCAGGGAAGAGGTCACTCATGAGTGGCGACAACGTCAACAAACTTTGAAGGATATAGTGAGATAGCTGACTGAGACAGTTAGGGCGCTGGCAGAAGTTCAAACCCGCGCTGTGCAGAGGCAGATAGAGATCGTGCCTCCCAGAAGAGCTCGCCGCTAGCCTACCGAGGAAATCTCGACCCCGGAGGGAGTAGCTGACAAGGACAAATTGCTATCCGAAGAGTCCGTCCGCTCCTTGAACTTGAACCCAAGAGGGGACAGACGGTGGGCCCAAGAAAGGGAGACCTCACCTCGCCCAGCAGATATAAGGGTGAGGGTGAGCCACGAAGGTGACAGACATGTTGAAGATAGTCGCGGGTACGAACGAGCTCGCGAGCATCGTGGTGGTCGCGAACCCGAGCTGCGAAGAGGCTCTAGACAGGTAGAGAATTTTAATGAAATGCGCAGGTCGCGAGACCACCATCTAGAAGAGCAAGAGAGCACCAGCAAACGAAGCTCCATTTGGCGATCTGGATCCCAAGATCCGATGGTGGAAGAACTGTTGCAGAGGGTCCAACAGCTGGAGGCTCGACCTGGACCTCAAAATCAGAAAGAGCGGGATGATCATAGGGTCTCATTTGCTAGGGAGATCGAGACAGTGCCTCTGCCACCCAAGTTTAAGCTCCCAAGCATTCTGTCCTATAATGGTAGAAGTGACCCATATGATCACCTGGACGCCTTCAACGTACAAATGGATCTTCAGATGAATGACTCGCTGGTCAAATGCCGAGTCTTCTCGGCTACCCTGGGGGATGCCCCACGAGTCTAGTTCAAAAGTCTCTCAGCTCGCAGCATAGGGAGTTGGAAAGAATGTCAGCAGAAGTTCCTCAACTAGTACAAGGCCCTGAGGAAGCAGTTTGCATCCCCGTGCCACCTCGCTACTATTTTTCAGAGGCAGAATAAGTCGCTGAAGGATTACATTGCCCGGTTCAGGGATGAGGTAAGCAATGTTGAAACACCCTCAGATGAGAGCATCCTGACCACCATTTCAGCAGGACTCAAAAAAGATGGGAAGCTCTATGAAAACATCTACAAGTTGCCAGTGAAGGATTTGAGTGAGTTCTACGAGAGAGCCGCCAAAGAGATCAGATGGGAAGAGGCTTTTAGGCCAAAAAAGTCCAGTAACTAGTGGGGTGAAGCAAGCAATTCCCACCAAGGGAAGGAAAGGGCCAAGGCAGGGACAGGCAAAGAGAGCAGAGGTATCGGTCTGCTAATGTTGTGGCAAAGTGAGCCAGGCCCAAGCAAAAAAAGGAGCGACCTCGGTGTCAAGGTCGGTATAGGAGTTACAGCGTCCTGTTAGACACACAAGATAGAATCTTTGCCATAGAGAGAAATAGAGAGAACTTTGGGAAGCCACCCCCTATAGGGGTCCCAAACAAACATCGAGACATGAGAAAGTTCTATGCCTACCACAACGAAATTGGGCACAACACCTCAGATTGCTGGCAGTTGAAGGACGCCGTAGAAGAGCTGATAATGCGAGGTCGCTTGGGAGAGTATGTGTGCGACCTGCAGGTAGACGACCTCACCAACAACGTCCTCAAACTCAAAATCAGCAGTCAAAGCAACAGCAGCCCCAGCGAGCTCCAGAACCCGAGCACGAGCCTACTATAAGAACTATTTTTACTATTCATAGTGGTCCTCACCTGGCAGGTATTTCAAACAGGTCGCACCAGAGGTATGTGAGGGAAGTCAACCATACCTTGCTGGTAGATTATAACGAGACAGAGAGACCTGCTAAGAAGGCGAAGATGTCCTCAAATGACATCGTATTCACAGAAGAAGATACAAGGGGCGTGCACTGGCCCCACAACGATGCCATAGTCATCCGAGCTAAAACAAGCAACTCCGAGGTACGACGAATTATGGTGGATACTGGCAGCTCAGTCAACGTAATGTACAAGGACTGTTTCGATCAGATGGGGCTGGGAACCGAGCAGCTTATGCCTTTGCCAAAACCTTTATATGACTTCACCAAAGACGCAGTAATATCGATAGGCCAGATCAGACTCCCACTCACTCTAAGGAAACCACGTCGGCAAGCTATTGTATTAGCAAACTTCCTAATTATCAACTATCCGTCAGTGTACAACATGGTATTGGGACGACCCTCCATGAACAACCTGGACATGGTGACATCCACCAGGACGCTGATAGTCAAATTCCGAATCCCCAACGAAATAGGATATGTCTGAGGAGAACAGCACTTGGCCAGACGTTGTTATGAGGACGCTGTGAAAATGGCGGTTAGGGGGAAGAAGGTGAACGTGGTTTTAGGTGGCGAACCACAAGCTGCGATAGAAACAAGGATAAGCCACAACCTCGATCCTTGCGAGGTAGATACAGACCGGGCTACAAGACCCGTTAAAGAACTAAAGGACGTATAGGTCAACGAGTTAGACCTAGAAAGATGCTTGAAAGTGAGGCGAGACCTATCCACAAAGGTCAAGACCCAGCTCACTGACTTCCTAAAGGTGAATCTAGATGTCTTCGCATGGAATCACGAAGACATAGTGGGGATAGATCCTGAAGTCATATGTCACAAGTTGAACATAGATCCTTAGCATAAACCAGTCCGTCAGAAGAGGAGGCCAATGACGTCAAGCAGTATGTTGCCTTGAAGAAAGAGGTCGAGAAGTTGCTGACCAACAGATTCATTCACGTAGCTCATTACCCTGTCTAGGTGGCTAACCCTGTCCTCGTCAGAAAGAAGAATGGGAAATGGATGATGTATATTGACTTCATTGACCTGAACAAAGTCTGCCCGAATGACAGTTTTCCCTTGCCCAGGATTAATCAGCTCGTGGACACAACAGCTGGGCACCATCTCCTAAGCTTTATAGACGCCTATTCGGGCTACAACAAGATTCCAATGAGCCCAGAGGACGAAGAGCACACTTTATTTGTTACTGATCGGGGACTGTATTGTTACAAGATGATGCCTTTTGGGCTGAAGAATTTAGGGGCGACCTACCAACGCCTAGTCAATGAGATGTTCCAAGAACAGATCGAGAAAACTATGGAGGTGTATGTAGATGATATGTTGGTGAAGTCTCAGGAAGCAACAAACCATGTCCGCGATCTGGATAAGACTTTCAGGATCTTGAGAAAGTACCAGATGAAGTTGAATCCATTGAAATGCGCTTTCGAGGTGACATCTGGTAAGTTCCTTGGCTTTATAGTGAACTGCAGGGGTATAGAGGTCAACCCAAAAAAGATCAAGGCGCTTGTGGAGATGAGATCCCTAGCTCGAGTTAAAGATGTCCAAAGTCTCAATGGACAGATCGCGGCCCTAAGTCGATTCATCTCAAAAGCTACAGACAAATGCATGCCCTTTTTCGAAGCAATAAAGAATGCGCAGAATTTCGAGTGGACCGAGCAGTGTGAGGAAGCATTTCAAAGGTTGAAAGAATATATGGGCCGAGCTCCCCTCCTGTCAAAATCAAAGGAAGGAGAGAAGCTCTTCCTATACCTGAGGGTATCTAAGCACGTTTTGAGTGCAGCCTTGGTAAGGGAAGAGGAAAAGATGCAACTGCCGGTGTATTACATCAGCAAGAGGCTGGTCGACGCAGAAACCAGGTATTCACATATGGAAAAGCTGGCATACAGCCTGGTCATCGCGTCAAGGAAGTTGCATCCTTACTTCCAAGCCCATCAGATCGAGGTCCTTACACAGTATCATTTCAGGCAGGTCCTTCAAAAGGCAGATACTTCAGGCAGATTGCTCAAATGGGTCATAGAGCTCGCACAGTTCGATATAGAGTATAAACCCAGAACGGTGGTCAAGGCCCAGGCCCTTGCAGACTTTATTGCTGAATTTACTAGACCTGTAGAGGAGCAGGATGAGACCACAAGTGGGCCGACGTGGGAATTGTATGTGGATAAGTCCTCTACTGAACATAACTCAAGAGCTGGAGTGTTACTAATCAGTCCGGAAGGTCATAAGATCCTCAGCGCCCTGAGATTCGGATTTCAGGCGACCAACAATGAGGCCGAATATGAGGCACTCCTCGTTGGACTCTGCCTAGCAAAGGAGGTGCGAGCTGAGCAGTTAAAGGTTTTCAGCGACTCCTAACTCGTTGTATGCCATGTTCAATGGGAGTACCAGACTAGAGGGCGAAAGATGGCGGATGTTATGCCCATTTCCTCGTCTTCTGCCTAAGTGGGCCAGTATAGGCCCCAAACGTTTGAACAGGAGCGAAGGCCCAGAAGGCCCATGATCAGGACCAGCAGTTCGAAGCCTAGCTCGTGAGGCCACCCAGGCCGCGAGCTCGCAGTAAGTACCAGACCTTCCGAGCATGCATCTTGCCCACATTGCAGTTCGTCGAGCTCGTGAGTCCACCCAGGTTGCAAGATCTCGAAAGCCTCCATATCGTCTAAACCTCCTCTTCTGACCACGTCGGCCTACCCCAGCACGCATCATCTGACTAGTCGGAGAGCTTACTTAGGGGACATCTTGTACAGCAAGTTATCAGAATCACCAACTCTCATAATTCCCCGCTGGAAATTGCCTGCACAATTACCCAAAAACATTTAATGAAGTGAAGGCCTCTCCTGGTATATTAAATGCAGACGTGTGCAAGAAGAGAATAGTGATTACCTTTACAATTAATGCAGCATGACTATGTCAGGATTAGTTGAAACTAGCCGTTGCCAGTAACGTGTGTAACTTTCTTTTGTATTTTCTATTGTCGTCTCCCTCTCTCTATAAATATGTGAGACATTTTTACTGTACAGACAAGTTGAACAGACCAGAGAACGGTTACTCTGCCGGAATTATTTCAGAGTGGCCGTGGATGTAGGTGCAGTCACTGAACCACGTAAAAATCCTTGTGTTTTACACTCTTCTTTCTCTCTCTTTCTCTTTAATTCCTCACTGATCACCTCATTAAATTCGACCAACCTCCAAGACCGACATTCCTTCACCTGAATTAATCACCACCAATCTTGAACCTTATTAATTGCCTATTCACTACCCTTCCATCAGTATGATCAGAACCTTTAATTACCAAGCTCGTCGTCTAGGCCCCAGAATCTCTGGTTGACCGTTTCCGAACGTCAACATCTTTTGGCGCTAGAAGGAGGGCTCAACAGCGACCTGATAATCTCCATCTAGTTACTATTTCACATTCACTTACATTTGTCAGTCATGGCTAGGATCAAGGCAACAAGGAGTGTCGGAGTAGTAGGGGAGCGACATGAAATTCGAGAAGAACAGAGCGCCTCACCTTCCGGAAACGAGGTCGCTCAGGAATGGCAGCAGCGCCAGCGAGCTCTAGAAGATACAGTAAGGGAGTTAACGACGACAGTCAGGGCATTGATGGAAGTCCAAGCCCGTACGGTGCAAAGACAGGTGGAGGTCGCACCACCAGGCAGAGCTCGCCGTCGACCTTCGGAAGAAATCCCAACTCTAGAGGGGATAGCCGCTAGGGAAAGGTCGCTGACCGAAGGATCAGCTCGCTCCTCGAACTTACACCCAAAGAGAGTCAGGGGGCGGAACCAAGAGCGGGAGATCTCACCTCGCCCGAACGGGATAAGGGCAAGGGCGAGCATCGAGGGCGCCAGGCGCGAAGAGGGTAGTCGTGGGCTAGAACGAGTCCGCGGATATCGCGCAGGTTATGAGCCCGAGCCGTAAAGGGCCGTCAGACATGTAGAAGCTTTCGGCGAAGAGGGCAGGTCGCAGAACCGTCACTTTGGGGAGCAGGAGAGTACCAGTAGATGGAACCCCAGTCAGCGGTCTCTGACCCAGGACCCAGTAGTAGAAAGTTGTTACAGAGGGTCCAGCAATTGGAAGCTCGACCTGGAGGCCAGACCGGGGGAGAGCGGGAGAATCGTAAGGTACCATTCACCCGGGAGATTGAGACAGTACCCCTGCCAGCGAAGTTTAAACTCCCCAATATCCCTCTATATGGCGGCAGGACAGATCCCTACGACCATCTGGACGCTTTCAATGTACAGATGGATCTTCAAACAGATGACCCGCTGGTAAAGTGCCGAGTATTCCCAGCTACTCTAGGGGATGCTCCTCGAGCTTGGTTTAAAGGCCTTCTAGCCCGCAGCATCGGAAGCTGGAGAGAATGTCAGAAGAGGTTCCTGGACCAATATAAGGCTTAAGGAAGCAGCTCGCGCCAGCCTGTCACCTCGTTACCATCTTCTAGAGGCAAAACAAGCCCCTGAAGGATTACATCACTCGGTTCAGAGAGGAGGTGAGTAATGTGGAAACGCCCTCTGACGAGAGTATTTTAACAGCTATTTCTGCAGGGCTCAAGAAGGATGGGAAGCTATACGAAAGCATTTACAAATCCTCAGTGAAGGATCTGGGGGAGTTTTATGAAAGGGCTGCCAAAGAGATCAAATGGGAAGAAGCCTTCGAGGCTAAGAAACCCGGCGGTCAGCGGGGTGAAGCGAGCGGTTCCCACCACGAGAAGAGGAAGAACCATGGCAGTGATAGGCCAGGGGAGCCGAGACACCAGACTGCCAATGTTGTGGCGAAGCGAGCTAGACCAGGGCCAAGGGGGGAGCGACCCCGGCGTCCGAGCCGATATGAAAGCTATAGTGTGTTATCGGACAGGCAAGACAAGATCTTTGCGCAGAAAGAAACAAGGAGAATTTCGGGAAGCCACCCCCGACTGGACCCCCTAATCGACGTCGGGACCCGAGGAAATACTATGCCTACCATAATGAGAACGGACACAATACGTCAGACTGTTGGCAGTTGAAAGATGCCATTGAAGAACTCATAAGACGAGGCCGCCTAGGAGAGTATGTAGTACAGCCCGCTGGCAAGCGACCTCAGCACCAACGACCTCAGGGACAAGACTAGCAGCCCGAGCAATAGCAGCCTCAGCGAGCTCAGGAGCTCGAGCGCGAGCCCGTTGTAAGAACAATCTTTACTATTTATGGTGGACCCCATATGGCAAGTACATCAAACAGGTCGCACTAGAGGTACGTGCGAGAAACCAACCATACCCTGCTGGCAGAATATGGAGGAGTCGAGGGACCCACCAAAAAGGCAAAGGCGTCCTCAGACAGTATTGTATTCACGGAGGAGGACGAGAGGGGAGTACGCTGGCCCCACAACGACGCGATTGTAATCGGAGCCCAGATCAGTAACGTTGAAGTACGAAGGATAATGATCGACAAGCTACAGCTCTTACGAACTTCCTGATCATCAACAGTCCTTCAGCATACAACGTGGTCTTGGGGCGACCTTCGATGAACGAACTAGACATGGTCACCTCCATCAGGACACTAACGGTCAAATTCCCAACCCCCAATGGAATAGGCTGTGTCAAGGGAGAACAGCAGTTGGCCAGGCAATGTTATGAAGATGCAGTAAAGATGGGAGTTCGAGGAAAGAAAGTAAACGTGGTTTCGGGTGGCCAACCATAAGTTATCTCTGAAACCGGGGTGAGCGACGACCTCGATCCTTGCGAGGTGGATGCAGATAGGGCCACGAGATCGATTGAAGAGCTAGAGGATGTACAGGTCAGCGAAGTAGACTCGGAGAGATGTGTGAAGGTAGGAAGAGACCTGCTACCAAAAGTGAAGACTGAGCTCATAGAATTTCTGAAGATGAACCTTGACGTCTTCGCCTGGAACCACGAAGACATGGTAGGGATAGATCCTGATGTTATGTGTCACAGACTGAACATAGATCCCCAGCACAGGCCAGTCCGCCCGAAGAGGAGGCCGATGACCCCGGAACGTTATGCAGCTTTGAAGGAGGAGGTCGAGAAGCTGCTAGCTAACAAGTTCATCAGGGAGGCCCGTTATCCTGTTTGGGTCGCAAATCCGATCCTCGTGAAGAAGAAGAACGGAAAGTGGAGGACTTGCATTGACTTCACCGACCTGAACAAGGCTTGCCCGAAAGACAGCTTCCCATTACCCAGGATTGATCAGCTGGTAGATGCGACAGTCGGGCACCAACTCTTGAGTTTCATGGATGCCTACTCAGGATACGACCAAATCCCCATGAGCCCGCAAGACGAAGAACACACCTTTTTTGTCACTGATAGGAGGTTATACTGTTACAGGGTAATGTCATTCGGACTGAAGAACGCAGGAGCAACCTACCAGCGACTGGTCAACGCCATGTTCCAGAAGCAGATTGGGAAGACCATGGAGATGTATGTAGATGAAATGCTGGTAAAGTCCCAGAAAGCAGCAGATCACGTTCGCGACCTGGATGAGACGTTCAAAGTCCTCAGAAATTATCGGATAAAATTAAACCCCCTGAAGTGTGCCTTTGGGGTAGCGTCTGGTAAGTTCCTCGGGTTTATGATAAATAGCAGAGGGATAGAGGCCAACCTGGAGAAGATCAGGGCGCTTGTGGAAATGAGGTCCCCCTCTAAAATCAAGGATGTGCAGAGTCTTAACGGCCAAGTCGCGGCTCTCAGTCGGTTCATCTCGAAAGCTACTAATAAGTGCGTGTCATTCTTCGAAGCTATAAAGAAGGCCAAGAACTTTAAATGGAATGAGCATTGTGAAGAAGCATTTCAGAGGTTGAAGGAGTATATAGGCCAGGCCCCCCTTCTGTCCAAGCCAAAGGACGAGGAGAAGCTATTCCTGTACTTGGGTGTTTCTGAACATACCCTGAGCGCAGCCTTGGTGAGAGAAGAAGGGAAGATGCAGCTGCCCGTGTACTACATCAGTAAAAGGCTGGTTGATGCGGAAACTCGATATTCACAAATGGAGAAACTCGCATATTGCCTGGTAACTGCCTCCAGGAAGCTACGTCCCTACTTCCAAGCTCATCAGATAGAGGTCTTCACGCAGTACCCTCTCAGGCAAGTCCTCCAGAAAGCAGACACTTCAGGCAGGCTCCTCAAGTGGGCCATCGAGCTCGCTCAGTTCGACATAGAGTTTAGGCCTAGAACGGCATTCAAGGACTAAGCACTCGCAGATTTTGTTGTGGAATTTACAGGGCCCATACCGGAGCAGAAGGAGCTAACAGGTGATCAGATTTGGGAACTTTATGTAGACGGATCCTCCAACGAGCATAGCTCAGGAGCTGGGATAAACATATATATTCTCTGGTCTGTACAGTAAAAATGTCTCCCATATTTATAGAGAGAGGGAGACGACAATAGAAAATACAAAAGAAAGTTACACACGTTATTGGCAACGACTAGTTTCAACTAATCTTGACATAGCCATACTGCATTAATTGTAAAGGTAACCACTATTCTCTTCTTGCACACGTCTGCATTTAATATACTAGGAGAGGCCTTCACTTCATTAAATGTTTATGGGTAATTATGCAGGCAGTTTCTGACGGGAAATCATGAGAGTTGGTGATTCTGACAACTTGCTGTACAAGATGTCCCCTAAGTAAGCTCTCCGGCTAGTCAGATGATGCGTGCTGAGGGTAGGCCGACGTGGTCAGGAGAGGAGGTTTAGATGATCTGGAGGCTTTCGCGATCTCGCGACCTGGGTGGACTCACGAGCTCGACGAACTGCGATGTGGGCAGGATGCATGCTCGGAAGGTCCGGTACTTGCTGCGAGCTCGCGGCCTGGGTGGCCTCACGAGCTAGGCTTTGAACTGCTGGTCCTGATCATGGGCCTTCTGGGCCTTCGCTCCTGTTCAAATGTTTGGGGCCTATACTGGCTCACTTAGGTAGAAGACGAGAAAATGGGCATAACATCAAGCCCCCCAGCTCTCTGTGCATTCTGCGGACTATGAGCTGATTCGAGCACATGGTTGGCGCTCATTTTCGAACTTTCTGGCGTCGTTTCAACTTCTGTACTGTAACCGTTGACACATGACGTTCATTCAGGCGTTGGAGCCAAAAAACGTGCCTTGGAATCGTACGCATTTAATGCACACATCTTGTAACTGACATGCATGACGGCACATGACCGAGATTGGTGCTGGGTCGTTGGATTTTTGACGGTTATGTCTCAATGTCAGATCGGACGGCTGGGGACGGACGTCCTGGCCTATATAGCTCAGAGGCCCTTTCCATTCCCCTTTTTTGCTTTTCTGATACGACATTGGTACCCCTTTCTCACCATTTTTCTTTTCAGTTTCTTCTCTTCTTTGCTCAATAACTTCTTCAGACTCCGCCGTTTCAGGCATCATCCACCATTTTCAGCAAGCCATCTTCAGCTTGAGCAAGGTAATCTCACTCTAGCCCCGGTCTTTCTTGCTTTTTGAAGATTTGTTTCTGGTTCGTAAGGTTGGTTTCTATCCCCATACTATGTTTGTAAGTCACTGCATATATGTCTTGCCCTTTGGAAATTTACTGTGTTGGCTGTTTGAGTGCTTGTGTTCACTAGGGGCGACCTGGCTGTCAGCCTGTGTGTCCCATATCGTTGAAGTCCGTTTCTGGGCTGCTCTTGTTCGGAATCGCACCTTATGGATTGTATAGTGTTGGTCCATTCAGGGTCTTTGTTATTTGTTAACGTTGCTTAGGTATTTTTTATGAAGACGTCCCTGTACTGCCTGATAGGGTACCTGTAGACATAGGGTTAGCAACATAAACGT
Source organism: Litchi chinensis (assembly GCA_019925255.1). Lineage (NCBI taxonomy): Eukaryota > Viridiplantae > Streptophyta > Magnoliopsida > Sapindales > Sapindaceae > Litchi > Litchi chinensis. The sequence goes on from CM034468.1 coordinate 16,122,801, forward strand.
TTAGGATGACATAGTACCTGACGGGCCCATGTCTCTAAGCCTCTGTTGCCTTTGGTGGCTGAGTGTGCGACCTGACGTATAGGACAATAGCTCCAGGAACTTTTTCTGTGGCTTACTAAGCTCAGCATGCTGTAAGCGTTCTGATGTCGTTCCTTCTGTGCTGTAGATGTCAGGTCGCTCACGTACTGGTCGAGGCAGGGCTTCTGCTTCTAGAGGCAGGCAGGGCGCCAGACTAGTGAAGCCGAGGCTACGACCTCGAGAGCTAATGCCTCTACCGGGGAGGTTGTAGGAGGGGACGAGGTCGCTGAGAGGGAAGACCCACATCCTTTCACTCATACACCTTCGAACATTTCCCTCTCGATGTTGGAGGCTTGGGCTCGGGAATTCAGCTTCCCCTTGGGGTGTCGAGCTAACGTCCCCAAGGCCAGTGATCGAGTCGCTTATCCTCCCGCGGGCTTTGTGGCGATCAGCCGCAAGCATATGGAGCTTGGCTTTAGGTTCCCGTTCCTGACTACCTTAAGAACCTCCTGAACGACCTGAAGCTTGCCCCATTCCAACTAACCCCGAATTCGTACGCTTACTTAACCACTTTTGCCGCGGCTTTCATCAAGCATGGGCTCGAGCCCCTTACACCTCGCATCCTCCGCAGCGTTTTCAGCTTTAAGGGGATCTCCGGAAAGGATGGGCTTTACTACGTTACGCCACGCCAGCATTCCCAATACAGGGCATATTTACCCCGGGATTGCATCAAGTCTAATGTGGGAGAATACAAGTCTAATTGGGCCCTGGTCACGTGCACTTCGCTTGCCGGGCTGAACAATAGAAGCTTCGTACTGGCACCTGGTAGTTAGAAATTCGTAGCATATAAAAATAGTGACACAAGCACTTGAATAATAGTTTTTATTTATTTATTTATTTTTTTTATGAGCTAGCTTTTACTTTGCAGGTGTCGCTGCTCCTAAGTATAAGCTTAGAGAGGACGAGCTCGCTATCTTGGATGCTTATGCAATGGCCAAGAGACCGAACGAGGATTTCTTCCCCTCCGATAGCGAGCTGGTAGAGCGGGGCCTCGCACCATCTGCCACAGGTCCTCTTTTGAACATAGTCCAGCACTTGGGAATAAGGGGGGAAAGGTCCGAGGTTCATTCCGTCCTTGCTGCTCCTGCACAATCTGAGTCAGATCCGCAGCCCCTGCAACGAAGGTCCCCGAGCACGAGCTTCTCTACCAGTACATCTTCGGACGGCATGGGAAGGCTCACGATGTCAGTTCCTCCCCTCAGGTCGGTTCCACCTACCGAGGCGACCGAGGTCGTCGAGGTGGATGACACTTCATCAGACCGCTCGCAAAGAGCTCCCTCTCAACCTGCTGCAGCTGCTCCTTCTCCGACTAGGTCAACTGTGACTCCTAAAAAGCGGGCTGCCCTATTTGGAGGGCAAAGTCTTTCCCCAGCAAAGAGGACCGAGGTCTCTGTCGAGGCGGGCTCACCTGTAAAGTCAGAGCCTGAGGCCCTGATAAGGAAAAGGAAAGGGAAGGTCGTAGCTGAGCCCCCGGCCCCAAAGCAGAAGGGTGCCATTGAGGTGCGTAAGGCCGGGGTAGTTGTTATTGGCAGGGAGCCAGGCACTGAGACACCTGGACGACCTGTGAGGCCTGCGAAGGGGTCACGGGGAGACTCCGAGCTGCCCTCTGATGCGGCAAAGGAGATGGAGTACTTAAACAGCTTCGTGGAGCTCGTGCCTGAAGTAATGGGAAGGCGCAACCCGAAGTTGCAGAAAATCGAGCTCTCAGGCCGGAACCTCGTAGGCTATGTAGCTCGTCATGCTACGTTGGTAAGGTTTAAACCCCTTTACACTTTGATTTTTTCTTTATTCAAAAATCTTTTACCATCTCTTCTGCTCTTTCAGCTCGGTATGGCGTTGGTGAAGTTGATGAGGGAGATAGACGATCAGCTTGGCGAGAGGAAGGCCTTTAGGGTGTCCCAGGTGCAGTTCGAGGAGGAGAGGAGAATACTGCAGGACGAAGTCAATCTCCTCCGAAAGGAACATGGAGAGCTTTCCGCCAAGCTTCGAGATGCTGATGCAGCCCTGTCACAAGAGACTGCTCATAGGGAGGCTGCTACCTCTTAAGTCAGCAAGGCCCATAGCGAACTGAAACAGGTGAAGGGCGAGCTAAGTGCTGCACAGAAAAAGGCAGAGGTTGCTGAGAATAAAATAAGACAGCAACAGCAGGACTTAGCTTCAACCAAAGAGAAGCTCGTGGGGGTCGAGGAGAAGCTGGCTGAGGTAGAAGGGAAACTGGCTCAGGCAGAGGGGAAGCTGGCTCAGACCGAGGCGGGCATTGAGGCCAAGTTAGCTCGAGAGCGGGACAGGGTTGAGGAAGAGGTCGAGAGGGCGTTCCTGTTCAGCATGTGGGAGCGCTACCCGGACTTGGACTACTCCTTTTTTGGGTCAGCCGGGGTCCAAATGATCCGGGAGTTCGTGGAGCTTACTGTGGGTGCTCAAGGCGCGCAACATGCTGATACTTCCTCTGTTCCCCCAGCTGATCCATCTGCTGTCCCAATCCCTCCACCAGAACAAATCCTCGAGGTACCTCCAGCCTCCGAGGATCCTCTAATGCCTGAGCCTCTAGTGGAGGCCCTTCCTGATCTCCCAACTCCTGAACACGTCCCTACGTCAGAGCCCCCAGTAGAGGCCCCTGTTGATCTTGCTCCCCCGGACGAACCAGCTGGTGTCTAGGGCATTTTAATCTCATTTGTTTGTTTCATTCCTTGTAATTTTCATTTTGTTGGAACTTAAACAGCGAGCTTGAAGCTCGAAATTATAATATTAGATTCCCTGCACAATTTGAATACTTTGTCCGAGTGTAGATATGCATATTTTACTTATATGATAGGTGGCTAGTAGCTAATAAACATACCATTATAAGCACTAAAATTTGTTAAGTAAATCACAATCGTGAAAATCATGCTAACTTACGAGCCCGCTAATTGTAGTCAGTAATAATAATATGTTAGCTTGTAAGAATTTAAATTCGGCAAATAGCTCAATTGAGCAAAGTATTTGATCCTGCAAGTAATATAGTTGGGCAGCCCTTAAAGAATTTGCATGAGCTTACAGTCAGTGAGGGGCTTGGAATTTCCTTAACCCATGTGTTTCAATGACGTTGAGTGCGCTTGACAGCAACATTTTCCCGAATTTTGAGATTCCAGCCTGTGGCAGTACTCGTAGTTCAAGGGTGAGCCCTTTTCGCGAGTCCGCGAGTAGCTTTTTATTTGAGAGTCGTGGCCTTACCCCCTCCCGCGAGGTCGCGGGGCAATGATTCGCGAGTCCGCGGGCAGCTTTTTATTTGAGAGGCGTGGCCTTACCCCATCCCGCAAGGTCCCGGGGTAATGATTCCCGAGTCCGCGGGCAGCTTTTTATCTGAGAGGAGTGGTCTTACCCTCTCCCGCGAGGTCGCGGGGCAATGATTCGCGAGGTCGCGGGGAGAGCGACTGCGAACTAAGAAATGAGCTTGATACTTGCCGACGTAAACCTCCGTTAATGAGGATAATATGGGTTGGCCGAGCATCAAGTGTCAAAGAATCCTTGAAAGAGGTTTGTGTGTACTTCTTGCCAGAATATGCTCGTAGCTTTGGCCAGCAATTTTATGCAAGCGTTTTTGTTGCAAATGGTTCCTTGGACGTTTGCACAGGTATCTTCAAGGAATAATATATATATGCATATATGATGATAAACAGCAGCTCGTTTTCTTGAGAAAGAGATTTCATTAGCTTTACTCTTTTTAATATGTACATGCTTTCTGCATCAAATATGACACATACAACAGAAAACAAGTGAAAGCACGTTTACAGACAATCGTCAAAAGGAATCATGTACAAAGTTAGAGCGGGCTGACAGTTCTTATGTGTAGTACGGCCGCAGGTGTTCAGCATTCCAGGCTCGGGGTAGCTCCGATCCGTCCATGCTGGCCAAGTGATAGGCTCCATTCTTCAGATTCTACTTGATGAGGTACGGCCCCTCCCAGTTGGGTCCGAGCACCCCATCACTTGTCTTGCGAGCTCCGGGGAGGACTAACTTGAGAACGAGGTCCCCTGCTTTGTAGCTTCGAGCTCGCACTTTCTTATTATAATACCTGACAACTCTCTGCTGGTACACCGCTACCCTCAGGCGAGCTGCTTCCCTCGCTTCCTCAGCTAAGTCTAAACTGGCCGCGAGTAGCTGGTCATTGTCCTCAGGTTGGAACGATGCCCTTCGTTGGTTGGTGACTTCGAATTCTGCTGGTATCATGGCCTTCGTTCCATAGACCATGGAAAATGGGGTTTCACCCGTCGAGCTACGGGCTGTGGTCCTGTATGCCTAGAGGACTTTCTGCAGCTCGTCCACCCAAGTCCCCTTTCTTGCTTCTAACTTGGTCTTCAAAGTCTGCTTGATGATCTTGTTCACAGCCTCGACTTGACCGTTGGCCTGAGGGTGGTCCACAACCGAGAAGCTCTTCACGATTCCGAGCTCGTTGCAGAAGTCTATGAATTGCTCGCTGGTGAACTGAGTCCCATTGTCTGTGACGAGCTGCTGAGGGACTCCGAACCTGCAGATAATGTTATCCCACACAAACTTCTCTATCTTCGTGGTGGAGATCTTTGCTAACTCCTTAGCTTCAGCCCATTTGGTGAAGTAATCCACAGCAACTACGGCATGCTTGCAACCTCCTCGGGCTGTGGGCAAGGGTCCGATGAGGTCCATCCCCCAGATTGCGAAAGGCCATGGACTCACCATCTGTTGGAGGTAGGCTGGTGGAGCTCGTGGGATTTTGGCAAACCTCTAGCACTTATCACATTTCTTCACCAGATTTAGGGCATCCTATTTCATCGTTAACCAGTAGAACCCCTGTCTAAGGGCCTTCTGGGCCAAGGATAATGCTCCTGTGTGGTTCCCACAGTGACCTGCATGAATGTCGTTCAGTACTACCTCGCAGTCCTCACCATCTATACATCGTAGTAACGGGGTTGAGAATCCCTTCTTGTACAATCTGTCATCATAAATGCAGTATCGGGCCGCTCTAGCCCGTGTGCGGCGAGCTTCCAACTTGTCCTCAGGCAGCTTCCCTTCCTGCAAGTAGCCTAATAACGAGCTCATCCAAGAATTAGGCCGAACATGTATGAACATCATTGCATCCTTGTCCTCGATGCTCGGAGTCGATAGGAATTCCACAGGGATAGACTCCAGGAGATCTGCATCTTGGGAGGTCGCTAAGCGGGCCAGGGCGTCTGCGTTAAAGTTCTGTGCCCTGGGGATCTGGTTTACTTCAAACCCCTTGAAAGCCCCCAGTAACTCCTTAACCTTTTAGAAGTACTCCGACATCCTCCTTCCCTTGGTCTGATATTCTCCCCTGACATGGCAAACAACAAGTTGAGAGTCACTGAAGACCTTTACCTGCTCAGCTCGTACCTCCTTTGCCAGGCGGAGTTCGGCAAGCAACGCCTCATACTCGGCCTCATTGTTGGTCACTTGGAATCCAAACCTTAAGGCACTCAGGATCTTGTGGCCTTCCGGGCTGATCAGCATTATCCCAGCTCTTGAGCTATGCTCGTTAGAGGATCCGTCTACATAAAGTTCCCAAATCTAACCACCTGTTAGCTCCTCCTGCTCCGATATAGGCCCTGTAAATTCCACAACAAAATCTGCGAGTGCTTGGGCCTTGAATGCCGTTCTAGGCCTAAACTCTATGTCGAACTGAGCGAGCTCGATGGCCCACTTGAGGAGCCTGCCTGAAGTGTCTGCTTTCTGGAGGACTTGCCTGAGAGGGTACTGCGTGAGGACCTCTATCTGATAAGCTCAGAATTAGGGACGTAGCTTCCTGGAGGTGGTTACCAGGCAATATGCGAGTTTCTCCATTTGTGAATATTGAGTCTCCGCATCAACCAGCCTTTTACTGATGTAGTACACGGGCAGCTGCATCTTCCCTTCTTCTCTCACCAAGGCTGCGCTCAGGGCATGTTCAGAAACACCCAAGTACAGGAATAGCTTCTCCCCCTTTTGGCTTGGACAGAAGGGGGGCCTGGCCTATATACTCCTTCAGCCTCTGAAATGCTTCTTCACAATGCTCATTCCATTCAAAGTTCTTGGCCTTCTTTATAGCTTCGAAGAATGGCACGCACTTGTCAGTAGCTTTCGAGATGAACCGACTGAGAGCCGTGACCTGGCCGTTAAGACTCTGCACATCCTTGATTTTAGAGGGGGACCTCATTTCCACAAGCGCCCTGATCTTCTCCGGGTTGGCCTCTATCCCTCTGCTATTTACCATAAACCCGAGGAACTTACTAAACGCTACCCCAGAGGCACACTTCAGGGGGTTTAATTTCATCCGATAATTTCTGAGGACTTTGAATGTCTCATCCAGGTCGCGAACGTGATCTGCTACTTTTTGGGACTTTACCAGTATATCATCTACATACACCTCTATGGTCTTCCCAATCTGCTCCTGGAATATGGCGTTGACCAGTCGCTGGTTGGTTGCTCCTGCGTTCTTCAGTCCGAATGGCATCACCCTGTAACAGTATAACCCCCTATCAGTGACAAAAGAGGTGTGTTCTTCGTCCTGCGGGCTCATGGGGATTTGGTTGTATCCTAAGTAGGCATCCATGAAACTCAAGAGTTGGTGCCCAGCTGTCGCATCTACCAGCTGATCAATCTTGGGTAATGAGAAGCTGTCTTTCGAGCAAGCCTTGTTCAGGTTGATGAAGTCAATGCAAGTCCTCCACTTTCCGTTCTTCTTCTTCACGAGGACCGGATTTGCAACCCAAACAGGATAACGGGCCTCATTGATGAACCTGTTAGCTAGCAGCTTCTCGACCTCCTCTTTCAGAGCTGCATAACGTTCCGGGGTCATCGGCCTCCTCTTCTGGCGGACTGGCCTGTGTTGGGGATCTATGTTCAGTCTGTGACACATAACATCAGGATCTATCCCCACCATGTCTTTGTGGTTCCAGGCGAAGACGCCAAGGTTCATCTTCAGAAATTCTATAAGCTCAGTCTTCACTTCTGGTAGCAGGTCTCTTCCTACCTTCACACATCTCTCCGAGTCTACTTCGCTGACCTGCACATCCTCTAGCTCTTCAATCGGTCCCGTGGCCCTATCTGCATCCACCTCGTGAGGATCGAGGTCGTCGCTCACCCCGGCTTCAGAGATAACTTGTGGTTGGCCACCCGAAACCACGTTTACTTTCTTTCCTCGAACTCCCATCTTCACTGCATCTTCATAACATCGTCTGGCCAACTGCTGTTCTCCCTTGACACAGCCTATTCCATTAGGGGTTGGGAATTTGATCATTAGTATCCTGGTGGAGGTGACCATGTCTAGCTCGTTCATCGAAGGTCGCCCCAAGACCACGTTGTATGCTGAAGGACTGTTGATAATCAGGAAGTCCGTAAGAGCTGTAGCTTGTCGGCCTGGTTCTCCGAGGGTGAGAGGTAATTTGATCTGGCCTATCGGTATCACTGCATCTCTCGTGAATCCGTAGAGGGGCTCTGGTAAGGGTGTTAACTGCTCAGTCCCTAACCCCATCAGGTCATAGTAGTCTTTATACATGACATTGACCGAGCTGCCAGTGTCGATCATTATCCTTCCTACTTCAACGTTACTGATCTGGGCCCGAATTACAATTGCGTTGTTGTGGGGCCAGCGTACTCCCCTCTCGTCCTCCTCCGTGAATACAATACTGTCTGAGGACGCTTTGCCCTTTTGGTGGGTCCCTCGACTCCTCCATATTCTGCCAGCAGGGTATGGTTGGCTTCTCGCACGTACCTCTGGTGCGACCTGTTTGATGTGCTTGCCATATGGGGTCCACCATAAATAGTAAAGATTATTCTTACAGCGAGCTCGCGCTCAAGCTCTTGAGCTCGCTGAGGCTGCTGTTGCTCGGGCCGCTGGTCTTGTCCCTCAGGTCGTTGGTGCTGAGGTCGCTTGCCAGCGGGCTGTACTACATACTCTCCTAGACGGCCTCGTCTTATGAGTTCTTCAATGGTATCTTTCAACTGCCAGCAGTCTGACGTATTGTGCCCGTTCTCATTATGGTAGGCACAGTATTTCCTCGGGTCCCGACGTCAATTAGGGGGTCCAGTCGGAGGTGGCTTCCCGAAATTCTCCCTATTTCTTTCTGCGGCAAAGATCCTGTCTTGCCTGTCCGATAACACACTATAGCTTTCATATCGGTTCGGACGCCGGGGTCGCTCCCCCCTCGGCCCTGGTCTAGCTCGCTTCGCCACAACATTGGCAGTCTGGTGTCTCGGCTCCCCTGGCCTATCACTGCTATGGTTCTTCCTCTTCTCGCGGTGGGAACCGCTCGCTTCACCCCGCTGACCGTCGGGTTTCTTAGCCCTAAAGGCTTCTTCCCATCTGATCTCTTTGGCAGCCCTTTCATAAAACTCCCCCAGATCCTTCACTAGGGATTTGTAAATGCTTTCGTATAGCTTCTCATCCTTCCTGAGCCCTGCAGAAATAGCTGTTAAAATACTCTCATCAGAGGGCGTTTCCACATTACTCACCTCCTCTCTGAACCGAGTGATGTAATCCTTCAGGGGCTCGTTTTGCCTCTAGAAGATGGTAGCGAGGTGACAGGCTGGCGCGAGCTGCTTCCTTAAGGCCTTATATTGGTCCAGGAACCTCTTTTGACATTCTCTCCAGCTTCCGATGCTGCGGGCTGGAAGGCCTTTAAACCAAGCTCGCGGAGCATCCCCTAGAGTAGCTGGGAATACTCGGCACTTTACCAGCAGGTCATCTGTCTGAAGATCCATCTGTACATTGAAAGCGTCCAGATGGTCGTAGAGATCTGTCCTGCCACCGTATGGAGGGATATTGGGGAGTTTAAACTTCGCTGGCAGGGGTACTGTCTCAATCTCCCGAGTGAATGGTACCCTGCGATTCTCCCGCTCTTCCCCGGTCTGGCCTCCAGGTCAAGCTTCCAATTGCTGGACCCTCTGTAACAACTCCTCTACTACTGGGTCCTGGGTCAGAGATCGCCGACTGGGGTTCCATCTACTGGTACTCTCCTGCTTCCTAAAGTGACGGTTCTGCGACCTGCCCTCTTCGCCGAAAGCTTCTACATGTCTGGCGGCCCTCTGCGGCTCGGGCTCATAACCTGCACGATATCCGCGGACTCGTTCTGGCCCACGACTACCCTCTTCGCGCCTGGTGCCCTCGATGCTCGCCCTTGCCCTTATCCCGTTCGGGCGAGGTGAGATCTCCCACTCTTGGTTCCGCCCCCTGGCTCTCCTTGGGTGTAAGTTCGAGGAGCGAGCTGATCCTTCGGTCAGCGACCTTTCCCTAGCGGCTACCCCTTATAGAGTTGGGATTTCTTCCGAAGGTCGACGACGAGCTCTACCTGGTGGTGCAACCTCCACCTGTCTTTGCACCGTACGGGCTTAGACTTCCATCAACGCCCTGACTGTCGTCGTTAACTCCCTTACTGTATCTTCTAGAGCTCGCTGGCGCTGCTGCCATTCCTGAGCGACCTCGTTTCCTGAAGGTGAGGCGCTCTGTTCTTCTCGAATTTCATGTCGCTCCCCTACTACTCCGACACTCCTTGTTGCCTTGATCCTAGCCATGATTGACAAATGTAAGTGAATGTGAAATAGTAACTAGATGGAGATTACCAGGTCGCTGTTGGGCCCTCCTTCTAGCGCCAAAAGATGTTGACGTTCGGAAACGGTCAACCAGAGATTCTGGGGCTCAGACGGCGAGCTTGGTAATTAAAGGTTCTGATCGTACTGATGGAAGGGTAGTAAATAGGCAATTAATAAGGTTCAAGGTTGGTGGTGATTAATTCAGGTGAAGGAATGTCGGTCTTGGAGGTTGGTCGAATTTAATGAGGTGATCAATGAGGAATTAAAGAGAAAGAGAGAGAAAGAAGAGTGTAAAACACAAGAATTTTTACGTGGTTCGGTGACTGCACCTACATCCACGATCACTCTGAAATAATTCCGACAGAGTGACAGTTCTCTGGTCTGTTCAACTTGTCTATACAGTAAAAATGTCTCTCATATTTATAGAGAGAGGGAGACGACAATAGAAAATACAAAATAAAGTTACACATGTTACTGGCAACGGCTAGTTTCAACTAATCCTGACATAGCCATGCTGCATTAATTGTAAAGGTAATCACTATTCTCTTCTTGCACACGTCTGCATTTAATATACCAGAAGAGGCCTTCACTTCATTAAATGTTTCTGGGTAATTGTGCAGGCAGTTTCCAGCGGAGAATCATGAGAGTTGGTGATTCTGACAACTTGCTGTACAAGATATCCCCTAAGTAAGCTCTCTGGCTAGTCAGATGATGCGTGCTGGGGGTAAGCCGACGTGGTCAAGAGAGGAGGTTTAGACGATCTGAAGGCTTTCGCGATCTCGCGACCTGGGTGGACTCACGAGCTCGACGAACTGCGATGTAGGCAGGATGCATGCTCGGAAGGTCTGGTACTTGCTGCGAGCTCGCGGCCTGGGTGGCCTCACGAGCTAAGCTTCGAACTGCTGGTCCTGATCATGGGTCTTCTGGACCTTCGCTCCTGTTCAAACGTTTAGGGCCTATACTGGCCCACTTAAGCAAAAGACGAGAAAATGGACATAACATTATCGGAGTTTTATAGTGTTGCAGGAGTTAATTTTTGAGTTATACATATAATTTAAAATTATAATTATATATATGTTTAATGTCAACAAATCCTAACATGAGCAAGGATCTCTCCTAGCTTTTTGTTTTTCTTAGACATTTTATAAGAGTTTAAGTTTGAGTAATGCATAAGAAAATAAAAATATAACAATCTTGATCATCCATCATTTTGTATGCTAATACATTATTAGATAATTAAAAGCTTCGAAGGAAAAAATTTTAGAAGAAAGTCCAAACTCTTCTAATAGACTATATATATATGTACGTAGTATAGGGTTTAATTACCTTATCCAACTATTAATCTTATCCCTTAATTAGTCATTGAATTGACTTTAATAACTACATTTATAATCAATCCAATTATTCCAATTAAAAGATAAGATTAATTATTGAATAAAGTAATCAAACTCATACATTGATATGCCAACGGCTAGTAGCTATATCATAATTAAATTTTAGTATTATTATATTATATTTTATTACAGCTCCCCTGAGGCAAAGAAAGACCACTTTACGTAAATACATCTATTATTCTCTTTGTTAATTTTCTCATAATTCAGAGATGGAGACTTCATAAGAGTAAAAGCATCAATTTTAATCACAATTATTAAATTTCAAGAAAATAGATAAAAAGATATTAAAATCTTAAATTTAAATTATAATTTCAAATGGATATAACCTACCCAATACTTCAATTACTAAGTGAACGTGTCAAGTGGCTAATTAAATTTTATTTATGCAGGATTAATTGTAGGTATAAGCCTTTCGAGTATTCTCACCTTCCGAGCCCATTTTCAAAATTATAAACTCCATTTGAGTCTGTACCAACTAATCTGTAAAGGCTGAAAACAATTATTAGAATAGATAAAATGTAAACATTCTCTCCAAATCCCTCTTTGAGTCTCGCCAAAACTCTCTGTGATCCCCGAAAAACACATGGATAGGACGGTGTATTGCAACCATCACATTCATACAATGTCATACGGAATGAAACTAAATAAAATTAAAAATAAATTTGACAACACGTGAATTTGTGAATGAATGGCATCTCTTGCAAAAGACAAAATCAATGAATATATTTCTAATTATTTTCTTTTTAAAAAATTACAACCCCAGGAATGTTATCACTACAAGGGAAAATTGAAAAGAAAAATAAAAAATAAAAAATAAAACAGAAAGCCTGCCTGTTATGCATACCTGCAATTGAGATGACTATTTAAATCCTTCAATGAAGGGTGGTTTCTATGTATGTCGTGAGAACATGAATATTCCCTCATCCAGCATAAATTTACATCATCATACACATTACAGCTTTCTTTATGATGACTCTCATGGCTATTAGATCGAAAAAATTTCTTACAGTACAAAACGACATCGGAACCATTTCTTCATATCAAGAAGAAAATGTGGGACATTTGACGCATTCAATTGAACTACTGCTGATTGATGTGGATTGAGATTGCTGACTATTTTTTTAAACCTTTGATAGTTTTTATGAAAGTTCCTCTCTGTTGAACTTGTTCCAAGCTTCCTGTTTTAATGCATATCAAACAAAATATTGGAATCAAACACAAATCTACAATAATTATGGTGTCCGTAACACCGAAGTGAGTAGTGTACTCTTCACAATTTTGCAACATGAACCCAATACACCAAACATTACGGGCAAAGGTTGCTATCAATTACATACGAAAACCTTTAATCAGAGGGTCATACAATGATGTTGGAATCAATAACTATATTGGAACAAAAATCAATCATTAGATTTTAACCCAATGGTCCATAAAAATCAAGGATTTATAAAATTTAAAAACACAATAAAAATTAAAGAAAATAAACCTTATCATAACTGCCCATTAACTTACTATTTCAGTACTGTAGCCATACTCTTAATGGACATACAAATAGTCACTCACCACTTTCTAAGCACTTTCAGTTCTATTTTAAGGTCTTTGGAACATCTAATTCATTGTAAGATATTATGAAGAGGGAACACTTTCCAACTCGGTAATAAGAACAAAAGCAGATCCAGAACTATATATAGGCCAGCATGAACAATAAAGCACATGTCCAATTGACTTCACTCTTAAGTCATTAGTGGGATTTCACACTGAAATAAAACTAAGCTGGCTGAAAATTTAACAGACTTGCAAAAGCAGATGGAGAACTAAACCTAATCTCAAAATCAGTATCACCAACAGATTGAGAACTAAGCTGGCTGAAAATTTAACAGACTCACACGAATTACATTACATTGCTTTTATCTTCAAATTAATAGCAATATTATTGATGTGGTTTTATTTATTAATTAATAGCAATATTATTGATGTATTTTCTCTATCGCAGAATGGCTATTTAACTTAAGTCAATATTAACCTTCCTCTAGCACCTTCAGGCATCATGGACCTCTAATGAGCAGATTCTAGAAACAGAAAAGTTTCATTTATATTCGTGTCCAATAAATTTGCCATCCACGTGATCTTTTTCCAGACCTAAACTGTTTTCCATATCAAAGAGTCAAAGAAGTCCAATAACATATTTCCTATCAATTTAATCCTAAATCTGGATAGTCAATAATCCGTGTATACAATGTTCAATTCATTCTAGTGACAGATGCATGTTTAGTCAATTGATAAAAATTAGACCCATTTGTCCTTGTCTATCAAAAATTCACCAACAAACTAATATATATATATATATATATATATAGTGATTTTATCATCAGAACCTTCTAACTTCAAAAAATTAAAACGAACCAATTAAATTTATCCATTACATTCTCTTTCTTAAAACAATCTCTCATATTTAATTAAAATATAATAGATGAATTTAATTAATTTATCCTAACTTTTTAAAGTAAGGAGATACTGATGGTATATATATATATATATATATTTATATATCTGTGTGAGTGCGTGTGTGTGTTTTTGTGAATATGTACTCATAGCAACAATTCACCAAACTAGTATATATATATATATATATATATATATCTTTGTGCATGTGTTTTGAGTGCGCAAGCACGCTATTGTGTGCTGTGTGCATGTATTCACTACAATGGTAACATACCTTGAGAATATCAAAAACCTTCTCAGCAATATACTTTTGCTCAATAGTGGCTCCTTTCTGTTGAACCTTGTCAGGATGAACACAAAGTGTTGCTTTTCTATAAACTTTTTTAACAGAGGTAGAAGTAATCAAATCAGTCAGTGAAATTGGCTCCCAACCACATTCAGGCCAAAGTACCTGTTCATCATCAAGTAGATACAGAGCATAAATTTGCAGCCATGGTAAAAGACTCATGTTTAATGCAATCTAGAAAGTTAAGAAGTCCAGAAGCTATGAAAGCAGTTGTGAGTATGAAAAACAAAGATTAATTTTCCTCTCAATTGCACAAAATGGAAACCCAGACAAAGTTTCAAAAAGGATAAGGCAGTATGAGGTGCTCATGCCCGGGCATGGCAAGGTAGTTACCTCAAATCGAAAGTGATTAAAAAAAAATTTAAAAAGAAAACGAAAATAATCCATAAAAATGAATCATAATCAACATTAGAAGCATAATTGTCCCAACAAAATGAAACACAACCAAAAACAAATTGGAAATTACTAAAACTAACCACATTCCAAATATGATCCACTAAATTACCAAAAATACCCTTTTAATAAAAATTTAAAAAATTTAAAAAAAAAAACAAAAAACCTAAAGTAAAATTACAAAACAACCCTCCAGCCACACCTAGCTCCAACCTGCCCATGCCACTTGTGACCCACCACTGCACCCATCAGAACCAGATCGATATTGATCTGCAACCAGTGGATGGACAACCGGCGTAGGCAACCATGAGGGGACGGGCGGGTAGCTGCCCTAGACCGAGGTGCCTTGACTCTGTGGCTGAGGCGGCCACCTCAAGAGAAGGAGGCAGTCTGCCCTTCTAAAGGGCCAAGACAGCCACCTCAAGGCACCTCTAGCTGTGAGACAGCTAAGGCACGCCTCGGTTCGATTCTTAAAACCGTCAACCCAATAATGAAGTTGGAAGAATACATGGAAACCGGAGAATAAAAATTTTTCTTAGACATTGAACCAAACTAATTACCAGATATAAATTTACTGAGAGCACTTTCTGTTCTCTTGCAGACTAGCTACCATTATAATTGAATTCAACTTTCAGGTGTGTTGAATTTTATTAGAGATATATCATGACAAACATACATTATGATAGAATTCATGAGTCCTAGTAAATTTATAAGCATATAATTATCAATCCCCTCTCTCCACAATGTATGCACGTTTGTAACTACTAGTACATATGTCTATATTTATTGTGGCATGTTCATCACACAAACATGAACTCCTTATCCTGTCCACTATTCTATTTTTTTGCAGCAATGATACCAGCAGCTCAAATCTTGTAAACTCTGATAGTCTATTTTCTGATAAAATATAATATAAAAAATGCCATAGGTTGAATACATACGCCACGGGAAGAATAAATCAACCCCAACTATTAACCTAGAATGCCTAAACTAGTAACAACTTTCTTGTATATATGTAGACTTGCAGAAATGAGACTTATTAGTTATCCCTTTATTAGGAAGTACGTAATATAAGAAACTATTTTCATGCATTAAGAATTTTCCTGCATTAAGAGGATGTCCATGCTATATGCTTTTAGCTTTTAAAGCATAATTTCAAATTAACAGATAATCTGAAAAGTGAATACTCCAATGACTTCGAATGGACGTAAAGCAATTTAAACATATACATTTGCATACACATGTATACAGATAATTCTTACTGAATTAGTGTGACACCAAAAAATTCAAGTGGACCCTCTATTGACTTTAACAAAGTGATCGTCACACTTCAGCTATCCCAATTTTAATTCAATTCCACATATGGAACTTGATATCCTGATAGTCTTTTCATATATTTCAAATTTTCCAGTGGCAAAAAAGCAAACTACAAGGATGTGAACACACAACTATTCAAGAAAATGCACTCCTAGCAGACATTTTCTTGCAAATTAAAACACCAGAACTTTATTGTAAAGAATCTCCTCTATACAGAAAAATAAAATATTGAACGCACTTGTTGTAATGATGATAATAGTGCACGCATGTTGCCTTCTTTCCCAGCAGCCCAGCGCTTTATATCAACATCCAATGCATCAGCAATTCTCTGTGCAAATTAAATTACAACTATATAAGCATAATTTAAGTAGCAATTAGGGGTAAAGAAAGAAGTATAAAGAATATAGATAAGAATGAATACTACCAACTACCCCAAGTCCTAACAATAGAATAGTAGAGATATAATAATTTAGATACACATCCACCAAAAATATAATACATATACATACATATATCTTTAGGAAATCAATCTCCCAGAGCAGAGGTACTAAATCTGTTATATACAGAATCAACATATAAAATCCACACATCACAAATACTTACACTCCTCTCTTCTTGTTCCTGC
Organism: Litchi chinensis; assembly: GCA_019925255.1. NCBI lineage: Eukaryota > Viridiplantae > Streptophyta > Magnoliopsida > Sapindales > Sapindaceae > Litchi > Litchi chinensis. The sequence goes on from CM034468.1 coordinate 16,138,933, forward strand.
TGAGTTTTGAAGTCTCGCTGGTTCATATCAGCAACTGCTTGAGCCTGTATACACAACAATACTTCAAACTGCAGAGTTTCCCAGTGTGAAATAATATGAAATGCAACAGATCAATTTGAGCCATTCAATCCAAAGAACATTAAACATGTGCTAAATATTAGTCTATGAGGTCAACATTATGCAGCTAAAACCCAACAGCCAAAGGGCACTTAAAGTTAGATCAATTGTAGCTTATGTTTTGATAAGGAAAATAAAGCTCAAAATAGAAGCGCCATAGTCGTTTATGATAATGTCAAGGATAGAGTTAATATCCCACCAGCTCCTCCCAGGTTTTTAAAGAATTCTGACCTCTCATCATAGCTTTTAAATTCAACAGTTAAAATTGTGATTCAGTAAAATAATAAAAGATTAATTTTATAGTAAAAAGCTACAGTTCATCCATCAAAGAGCCATTGATTTGTTTTCTCTTCACTCTCTTTCTATCGGCTGACTTGTGGAGTTTTTACTAAAATATTTTTGGTCAAAATGTTACAATTAATTTTTTTACAGTTTTTGGGACTTCATATGATTAATGGGCTTCACAATCTTTGAAAACTATAACACATGGCATTTTAATTTCTTTTGCACAAAGAAAAAAAAAGGGTCTAATTCTCTTATTCCATGTAAGTTTTGGTCAGAGCACTTTAATAACTTTGTTCACTACACAGTTTCAATTAGAGCACCATAATAAATTCTTTTTTTTTTAATCAATCTTTGAATACTAGAATGCTAACATAGCTACAGAAATTGGTCAGGAGAAAAAAGGAAGAAGAAAGGTTGTGACTTGATGAGGGTGAGAAAGGTAGAGTAAAAATATTAAACAGAAGATGTTGGAGAGGAGAAAACAAAACTATGGACTAGAGAGAAGTGACAAAGGCGGAGATTATTTAGATATAGAAGATAGATGAGAGAGAAGGTAAAAAATTAAGGTTTTAACTGAAGAATGGGAGGACAGGAAAAAACAAAAAAAGTTCATGTGATCTAATCCTCACCATCCAATCTATCTAATAAGATTTGATGGTAATGAGATCACGTCAAAACGTGTTTAAGGACTACTGACACATGTATACATTCACAAGAAAATATTTCAAGACAACAAATTTGTAACATTACACATTCTCTAAGAGAATTTCAGTAAGTGAAATTTTCTTTCAGTTATGTGTATTGTTACAAATTCACTATCTTAAAATTATTTCTTGCAAACCATTTGCAAGAGAGAATTTTCATATATATATATATTCATATATAAATACACGGACACACACGTGTGTATGTGTGTTGTGTATGTGTGTGTGTGTGCGTGCACGTTCATTCATCCTGGAAAGAAATCTAGACACATCTTAAAAAATCAAAGAGCACACACTATTCGATCATTGGTCCTCATTTGACGTCCCAATCTAGCTCTTCGTCTTTCTTCTGGTTCACCTTCAAATTCCTCAAATTCTCCAAATGATGGGGCCGCTGTTGAGAACAAAATTGTCAGCTTAAAAGATGATAAATACCAAAACTTAATAAGCAGAGTTATGAGCAAAAGTTAACTTTAAATAAAAATAAAAATAAAAATAAAATAAAATAAAATAAACCACACATACATACACACACACACACCTCCAAAAATTGAAGAAAGGTCATCAACCAAATTGTTTGCAGATGAAACCTTCCTTACAGTAAATGAGCCCCCAGAAGATTTCTTCTGTGCCACATCAGCCCCTCCACTGTTAACCTTCGTATCAAAGATAGGATCCTGCATAGCATACAAGGACTAAAATAATGTATTCTTAAGTGCTGCAACGTAATAATACCCTTTTATATCAATAGTTCTTACTGTAGTTGAAGCTCTTGACCGAGGTACACTGTTTGATCGAGAACCCAAACTAAAAAAATCTTCTAGATCATCCCCAGCCTTTTTTTGGGTTTTTTGTGCGGCATCTTCAGCTGCTTTATATTTACTAGCTTTAACACTATTTCTCCCTTCAGTATGATGTAACCCTGAGTGTCCATCAGAACTATTTCGCACTTTACCCATAGCAAATTCTTCAAGTTCATCTATTGAAGTCCTCTCTGCACCATAAAGCATATATTACTATTAAGGTTCTCAGACCAAAAGAACAGAATGGTATTTGTACACCTATTTTCCAATCTAAAATGATAGAAAGAAAAGGATCTTTACCTGCTTTCAAGACCTGAGCTGGTCTTGAAGGGGGTTTCAATATTGAAGAAGCTTTTGAAACATTTGGTTTCAAGCCACCCGACTGAGTCATTTTACCAAGCTCTTCCAGTGGATCCGCAAATGGATCCGAGGAACTGTTTCCCAGGGTTGACGTTCTTTCTAATACTATGAACGGATCTTCTGACACAAAGGTTGAGTAAGTTGTCTCCACATTTGTTCTGCATAAAAGAAAAGAAGATGAGAATGAAAGCATTACTCTTACACATTGCAATGCAATAAAATTGAAATAACTATCGCGCAACGTCCATACAAAAAGTTATCTGTAAGATAAAAAACACTAGACTCTGATTAGCAAACTTACAAATAAGGTTTGGCACATATTTATTAGGTACAAACAGAAAATATAAGTTGGCACCACTATATCATTATAACTGGGAGCCACGGTTTAAAAAGGAAGAAACATATAAATACATACAGACCTCCAGGATGTTTAGAGTAAAAAATGTAGACATTGACACCCACACAGTCAACTTGTTCATAATTATAGCAACAATGACAGGGACAAGCACAACAAGAAATCCGAACCTATGTTGCACAATGTTATTGATGGAAAGTATTCAACTAGTAAAGTATAGACCAGCAACCTAACTACAGATTAATCAATTATCTAATAAATGAATGATGTATTCACATTTCTATCATCTACCGAATTGAAACGGTTTAGATATCTATGATCAAACTAAAGGAGCGCCTACCCATTAACAGGAGCAAAGCCAGGTATCAAATCATCAGAAGCGTTGGCATTTTGGTTCGAAATCTTTGATCCAACGAAACCGCCCAACAAATCATCATCTAAACCACCGGTCTGCGTCGGTGGAGAAGCAAACGATCCAAAAACGTCGTCGTTTCTGGTATTCAAACCGAAAACATCGTCATAATCGTAGTCCTTGTTTGGGTTGCTGGAGAAATTTTGAAATTGGCCGAAAACGTCGTCGTGAAAGGCGTTGTTAGGGTTTGACTGGAAGAGAATGTCGTCAGGAAACCCATTCGATGTGTTGAGATTCGGATTACGAGGTGTGGGGGCAGGTCGCTGCTTTGAAGCAGCCATTGGAGCAGATTTACCTTGGGGTTTCAGTCCAAACCGCTCCGTTAATACGCCGAACTCGTCCATTTCCACAGCCTGTCTGTCAATTCAGATCTAACAATCGGAGGATATTTGTTTTTCTCGTAAATCGAATTCGAGATCTTAGAGATGGTGGTGACAAAATGGCGGGAATTGAGTGATGAAGAAGAAAACGGGTGGTAACCCAAATATGAGGGAATTTTAGAAGTTAAGGTTGGGGGTAGGAAATTGCCTTTGAAATGATGAATCAACACTCCCACACACCCTCCTTTCTCTCCCTCTCCCTCACTTGAAGAGTCGGTGGTCGTCGCTCAGGTCAATACCATCGAGTCCATTACTTTATTACAAATATGTTTTTAAAATAACACTTTATTACAACTTGATTTGATTGATGTGCAAGCCCATTTGACACGCGAATTGTATTGTTTCGATGAAATTGAATTGAATGTATTTGATAATTTAATTAAAAATAATACTTTCTGCTAATGATATACTATGGGTTTTAACAACAAATAAATATATATTATATTATTTTTATAAAGTAAAATTAAAAATATTTTAGTATTAATTTAAAAAATAAAATCTAATTCCTTAAAATTAATTTTTTAATATAATACTTATTTTATAATGATTATTAAAATATGTTATTTTAATATTTTAATAAAATACATAAGATAATATTAAAAATAAATTTAATATTTTATATAATTAACATTGTAAAGGAAAAAAAAAAAGTTAAAGAAAAAAATATTTTATATCGATGGGATTAATTTAACCCACTTAATTAAATTTATCCTATCAACATGAGATAAAATGATTACATTGAAATGGAGAAATCTAATATTATGCAACTACTAAACAAGGGTTTGAATTGGAAGTTATCCAATCTTAATCTTAATTCAATATGTGTCTTTGACACTCGAGAAATATCCTAAAATTAGATTAAAAATTGTCAATTTTATGTTGACCTATATTGGAGAAGCTTAATAGGGATTCAAAACTCTTTTTTGTTCCTCTTTCCACCACTTTTATTTTTCTTAATTCTTTTTAGTTTTGCATTTCCAATTTTTTTTTTTCTCTATACTTTACCTTTCCTTTTTTTAATACATTTTGGTTCATTAATGCATCCTGATAAGAATTTTCTTTCTCTCTCTTCGACCAAATATTTCAAGCACAATATAGTATGATTTTAGTTCAATCTCAAGTTATATCAAGTATAAGATAATAATTTTTTAATTCAATCAATCTCATCAAATTCTAATCATTTTTAATCTCATTCTCATTCTCTTTCTTTTCCCACATGTCAAACAAGGCCTTAGTAGATCATTTGCTTGCCTTTACTTTTACAAATTTCTATCATTTCTTCAAGTTACCAAATGTTTTTTCTTTCTTTTACACCATGACTAATGATAAGTAATCTATGTTTTAGATAAACCTGTCATAATTGGGTTAATAATATTGAATGCTTAATAGTTAAAAGTATTTATTTAAATTTATAAATATCTCAAATTTGTGTTGTTCCACGATGTTATGTCCATTTTCTCGACCTAGATAAATGGGTCAGTAAAAGTTCAATTGGACATGAGCAGAAATAAAGGCCTAGAAGGCCCATGCTTTAACTCACCACCACGAACTTGCCCAGATCGCAAGGTCACCTAGACCTCGAGCTCGCGTAACCTTCAGATCGTCCAGGTATTGTTCTGTCCGTGTCAACCTCTGCCCAGCTTGCTTGATCTGACAAACCAAGGGTCTGCTCCAGGAGAAATCTTTTGCAGCAAGTCATCAGGATCACCAACTTCCCTGACTTCTCGCCGAAGACACCTGTGCAATTATCGATGAGCAGTTAATACAGTAGCCATACATTTAATGCAAAGAAGACTTCTCCTGGTGCATTAAATGCGGACGTGCGCATGGAAGGGACAATCATTACCTTCGCAATAAATGCATCATGACTTATGTCAGGATTAGTTAAAATTATCATAATTTTTAATGTGTATTATACTCTTTTGTATGGCTCTTTGTCATCTCACCTTCTCTATAAATATGAGAGATATTTACTGTACAAACAGGTTAAGAAAAAATATTGGAATACTGTCACTCTGCCGGAATCACCTCAGAGTGGCCGTTGATGTAGGAGCAATCGCCGAACCACGTAAAAATCCTTGTGTTAGCATTCACTCTTCCCCCTCCTTCCTTCATTAATCATCTCATTACTTTCACCCAACTACTACGACGAACATTCCTTTACCTTAATCACGTCCTACCAATCTTAAACCTCATTTACTGCTTATTTACTACACATTCGTTATCGTCACTGTCATTTAATTATCTCGTCCGCCATCTGAGCCCCAGAATCTCTGGGTTGACTGTTTTCGAACGTCAATATCTTTTGACGCTAAAAAGAGGGCCCAACATCGACTAGGTAATTTCCCCTCCATTTGACTTTTCTTTGACCGTTATATCTTGCCAGCCTGCTATGGCTAGAGCGAGGATGACCAGGAGTGTTGGTCCGGCGAACGAACGACCTGAGGGCCAAAAAGATTAACAGAGCACTCTGCCTGCTAGGGAGGAAGTCGCTCAGGAGTGGCAACATCGTCAACAAGCCTTGGAGGACACAGTAAGGCAGCAGACCGAAACAGTTAGGGTGTTGGTGGAAGTTCAGACCCACGCCGCACGGAGATAGGCGGAGGTTACACCCCACAGAAGAGCTCGCCAACCAACTGTTGAGGAAATCCTGACCTTAAAGAGAGTTGCAGGCAGAGACAGGTCGTTATCAGAGGAGTCTATGCGCTCCTCAAACCTGAACATGAGAAGAGATATGCAGCGAGCTCGGGAGAGGGAGGTCTCTCCTAACCCAACCGATATCAGGATACGGGTGAATCAAGAAGGCGACCGACACGTTGAAAACAGCCATGGACACGACCGAGCTAAGGAGGATCGCTCTGTTCCCGAGCCCGGGCAGAGGAGAGGTTTAAGACAGGTAGAAGATTTTGATGAAATGCACAGGTTAGGAGATCGCCACCCGGGAGGACAGGAGAGCATCAACAGAAGAAACTCTGTTTGGCGATCTCAATCCCCAGTCCCGATGGTAGAAGAACTGCTGCAGAGGGTTTGGTAGTTGGAATCTCACCTGGACCTCAGAATGGAGAGTAACAAGAAGATCATAGGGTACCATTTACTCGGGAAGTTGAGACTGTACCCTTGACGCCTAAATTCAAACTCCCCAGCATCCCTCCTTACAGTGGCAGAAGCGACCCCTATGACCATCTGAACGCCTTCAATGTGCAAATGGAGCTCTAGATAGACGACTCGCTGGTGAAGTGTCAAGTCTTCCCAGCTACTCTAAGGGATGTTCCGCGAGCCTAGTTCAAGGGCCTCCCAGCCTGCAACATAGGAAGCTAGAAGGATTGTCAGAAGAAATTCCTGGATCAGTACAAGGCCTTGAGGAAACAGTTCGCGTCGGCGTGCCACCTTGCTACCATCTTCCAGAAGCATAATGAGTCCTTGAAGGACTACATCACCCGATTCAGAGATGAGGTGAGTAATGTCGAGGCACCATCAGATGAGAGTATACTAACGGCAATCTCTGCAGGGCTCAAGAAAGATGGAAAGCTGTACGAGAGCATTTACAAGTCCCCAGTAAAAGATCTGGGTGAATTTTACGAGAGGGCTGCCAAAGAAATTGGGTGGGAGGAAGCTTTTGGAGCAAGAAGCCCAGCAACCAGAGGGGTGAAGCAAGCAGTCCCCACCACGGGAAGAGGAAGAGCCACAGTGGGGACAAACAGGGTGAGCATAGACATCAATCTGCCATTGTTGTGGCAAAGCGAGCAAGACCTGAACCAAGAAGGAAGCAACCTCGACATCAAGTCCAGTACGGGAGTTACAGCATCCTGTTAGACAAACAAGACAGAATCTTCGCCACTGAAAGGAATAGGGAGAATTTCGGGAAGCCGCCTCCGACAGGGGTTCCTAGCTGACGCCAAGACCCGAGTAAGTATTGTGCCTACCACAATGAGAATGGGCACAACACCTCAGACAGTTGGCAATTGAAGAATGCTATCAAAGAGTTGATAAGGCGAGGTCGTTTAGGGGAATATGTTTTATGGAATGCAAGTAGACGGCCTCAACATCACCGACCTCAACATCAGGACCAGCAGCCTGAGCAGCAGCAGCAACAGCGAGCTCCGGAGCCTGAGCACGAGCTCGCTGTCAGAACAATCCTTACTATCCATGATGGTCCCCACATGGCAGGTATTTCGAACAGGTCGCATTGGATGTACGTGAGGGAAGCTGACCATGCCCTGCTGGCAAGCCATAATGGGGCATAAGGACTTGCTAAGAAAGCCAAAGTGTCCTCAAATAGCATTGAATTTACTAGGGAGGACGCGAGGGGAATGCACTGGCCCCACAATGATGCCATAGTCATCCGAGTCCGGATCAGTAATGTTGAAGTGCGACGAATAATGATTGACACAGACAGCTTAGTCAACATTATGTACAAGGATTGTTACGACCAGATGGGGCTAGGAACCGAGCAGTTAACGCCCTCACCAGAACCTCTCTATGGCTTCACCGGAGATGCAGTAACATCGGTAGGCTAGATCAGGCTACCTCTCACCCTTGGAGAACCAGGACGGCAAGCTACTGTTCTTACCGACTTCTTAATCATCAGCAGCCCGTCAGCCTACAATGTGGTCCTAGGGTAACCTTCTATGAATGATCTGAATATGGTAACATCCACCAGGACGTTGATAGTAAAGTTCCCAACTCCTAACGGTATTGGCTGTGTCAGAGGAGAGCAGCGCCTAGCCAGACAATGCTATGAGGATGCAGTGAAAATGAGAGTTCGAGGCAAGAAGGTGAATGTAGTTTCAGATGGCGAACCACGAGCTGTCTCTGAAACAGGAGTGAATAGCGACCTCGATCCTCGCGAGGTGGATGCAGACCGAGCCATAGGACTAGTCGAAGATCTGGAAGATATATAAGTCAGTGAGACGGATCTGGAGAGATGCTTGAAGGTGGGGCGAGACCTATTGCCAGAGGTCAAAACTGAGCTCACTGACTTCCTGAAGATAAACCTTGACGTCTTCACCTGAAACCATGAAGACATGGTGGGGATAGATCCTAACATTATGAGCCACAGATTGAACATAGATCCCCAGCACAAACCGGTTCACCAGAAGAGGAGGCCAATAACTCCGGAACACTACGCAGCCCTGAAAGAGGAAGTGGAGAAGCTGCTAGCCAACGGATTCATCCTAGAAGCCCATTACTCTGTTTGGGTGGTGAATCCAGTCCTTGTGAAGAAAAAGAACGGGAAGTGGAGAACTTGTATAGACTTCACCGACCTGAACAAGGCATGCCCGAAGGACAATTTTTGGTTGCCCAGGATTGACCAACTTGTTGAGCAACTGCCGGGCACCAGCTCTTGAGTTTCATGGACACATACTTAGGCTACAATCAGATCCCTATGAGCCCGGTCAATGAGGAGCACACATCCTTTGTTACCAATAGAGGGCTATATTGCTATAAGGTAATGCCTTTCGGGCTGAAGAATGCAAGGGTCACATACCAGCGTCTTATGAATGCCATGTTTCAAGGACAGATCAGGAAGACAATGGAGGTCTATGTGGATGACATGTTGGTGAAATCCCGGCGAGCTACAGATCACGCCCGCGACCTAGACGAGACATTGAAGGTCTTGAGGAACTACAGAATGAAGCTAAACCTGTTGAAATGTGCCTTTTGATTGGCGTCTGGTAAGTTCCTCGGTTTTATGGTTAATGTCAGGGGGATAGAGGCAAATCTAGAAAAGATCAAGGCGCTCGTGGAGATGAGATCCCCAGCCCGAGTCAAGGATGTACAAAGCCTTAATGGTAAGGTCGCGGCCCTCAGCCGGTTCATCTCGAAGGCCACCGATAAATGTCTACCATTCTTCGAGGCAATAAAGAAGGCCAAGAACTTTAAATGGACTGAGTAGTGTGAAGAAGCATTCCAAAAGCTAAAAGAGTATATGGGCCGAGCTCCTCTCCTATCGAAACCTAAAGAATGAGAGAAACTGTTTCTGCACTTGGGAGTATCTGAGCACGCCCTAAGCTCGGCCTTGGTTAGAGAAGAAGAAAGGATGCAACTGCCGGTGTACTATGTCAATAAGAGGCTGGTCGACGCAGAGACCAGGTATTCACAGATGGAGAAGCTCGCGTATTGCTTGGTAACTACCTCAAGGAAGCTGCGTCCTTATTTCCAGGCCCATCCTATCGAGGTACTCACACAGTATCCTTTACGGCAGATCCTTCAGAAAGCAGACACTTCAGGCAGACTACTCAAGTGGGCCATTGAGCTCGCCCAATTCGACATAGAGTACAAGCCTAGAACGACAGTCAAGGCCCAAGCCCTTGCAGACTTCATTGCTGAGTTTACAGGACCTGTGGAGGAATAGAATGAAATCGCAGGTAGCCCAACGTAAGAGGTGTATATGGACGGATCCTCCAACGAACACAACTTAAGAGCTGGGATGTTGCTGGTTAGCTCAGAGGGTCACAAGATCCTTAGCGCACTAAGGTTCGGGTTCCACGCGACCAACAACGAGGCTGAGTATGAAGCATTACTCGTTGGACTCCGCCTAGCAAAGGAAGTGCGAGCCGAGCAAGTAAGGGTCTATAGTGACTCTCAGCTCGTTGTGTGCCATGTTCAGGGAGAATACCAGACAAGAGGACAAAAGATGATGGCGTATCTCCTGAAAGCCAAGGAGTTGCTAGGAGCCTTCCCAAGGATTGAAATATGCCAGATCCCTCGAGCCCAGAATTCAAATGCAGATGTCTTAGCTCGCCTGGCGACCACCCAAGATGTTGATCTCCTGGAGTCCATACCCGTAGAGGTTCTACCAGCTTCTAGTATTGAAGAAAATGAGGCAGTGATGGCCATAAGAGTCCAGTTCGGCTCCTAGATGAGCCCGCTGCTAAATTACCTACAGGAAGGGAAGCTGCCAGAAGATAGATTGGAGGCACGTCGCCTGCAAGCTAGAGCAGCTCAGTATTGTATTTATGATGACAGACTGTACAAGAAAGGGTTCTCAGCCCTGCTGTTGCGATGCATTGATGGTGAGGACTGCGAGGCGGTGCTGAGAGATATTCACACGGGTCACTGTGGGAACCATGCAGGAGGATTATCCTTAGCCCAAAAAGCACTCAGACAGGGGTTCTACTGACCGACCATGAAGTAAGATGGCACAGATCTGGTAAAAAGGTGCGACAAATGCCGGAGATTCGCCAAAGTCCCAAGAGCTCCACTAGTCTATCTTCACTAGATGGTAAGTTCATGGCCCTTCGCAATCTGGGGAATGGATTTGATCGGACCTTTGCCAACGACCCGGGGTAGGTGTAAACACGCAGTAGTTACCGTGGACTACTTCACCAAATGGGCAGAAGCGAATGAGCTCGTTGAGATCTTTACCTCAAAAATAGAGAAGTTTGTATGGAACAATATCATTTGCAGGTTTGGAGTCACTCAACAGCTCGAGACAAACAATGGAACGTAGTTTACCAGCAAATAATTCATCAGTTTCTACAACGAGCTCGGAGTAGTGAAGAGCTTCTCAGTTGTAGATCACCCCCAGGTTAACGGTCAAGTCGAGGTTGTGAAAAAATCATCAAGCAGACCTTGAAGACCAAACTTGAGGCGAGAAAAGGAGCTTGGGTGGACGAGTTATAGAAAGTACCCTGGGCCTACAGAACGATAGCCCACGGCTCCACTGGCGAAACCCCATTCTCCATGGTATATGGGTCGGAAGCTATGATCCCAACAGAGTTTGAAGTAATCAGCCAGCGAAGAGCCTCATTTCAACCCGAAGACAACGACCAGCTCCTCGCTGCCAGTCTTGACTTGGTTGAAGAAGCGAGGGAAACAGCTCGCATGAGGGTGGCAGTGTACCAGCAAAGAGTTGCCAGATATTATAACAAGAAGGTACGAGCCCGAAACTACAAGGCAGGTGATCTCGTCTTAAGGCTTATCCTCCCTGGAGCTCGCAAGGCGAGTGATGGAGCACTCGGGTCGAACTGGGAAGGACCCTATCTCATCAAAAAGAGCCTGGAGAACAATGTTTACCACTTGGCCAGCATGGACGGATCAGAACTCCCTCGAGCTTGGAATGCTGAACATCTGCGTCCTTACTACACTTAAAACTGTCAGCCCGTTCTAAATCTCTTATACAATAATTCACTTTTAAAATTTTTTGTAAAAGTGCTTTTCACTTGTTTGCTGTTGTATGTAAAGATGTCTAATGCAGAAAGTGAAAATGCTGAACATTGAGAGTGCAATTATTACAAAGGGCAAAGCTGCCAAACTTTATTTCTGAGGCTGGAATTTACTTCTTTCGAAGCGAGCTGCCAACTATTATATATTAATTCTTGAAAATATCCTTGCGAACATCCAATAACTCGTTCACTCCCAGAACACGTGCATAGGCGATCTCAAAAAATCACGAATTATCTGGCGAGCTCATCCGTCGATGATATTTACAAAGGCAGTTGTACCATCGACTTAACGTTTTCCTAACACCTATTACTCTGTGAGACTTCACATCCACGGTCAGCGAGCTCGGGTACCCTATCCTTCCAGACCGAAATTTTGCTTGAAGGATTATTATCGCAAGTGCTTCTCAGAAGCATTCACTTAGTCTGCGGACCTATCTCCCTCCTTTCGCTAAGGCATGATCACGCTTATCACAGTGCCCTCGTAACCTGTGAACCGTCTTCTCTTATAAAGATCGCCAGTTATAAACTTTTGTCGGTGACACACGATCTCGACGCTTCAAATATTATACCCGAGGAAAAGATGCATATTATAGACTCCCCTGAGGGTGATCCTGTGGAAGGGGAGGCTATCCAGATATGACCCACGAAAAGAGCTGCCGTCTGTGTGCTCTGGAGGGGATTATCTGGGGGCTCCAATTACTGCGCTCTGGAAGGCTATTGCCTGCGGAAGGAGTGACAATAAGGGTCTCGCCTGTGGAAGGGGTAGCTGTCAGCACCCTGGAGGGCGCTACTTAGGACCCGTTAATGGTACCAAAGGTCTCACCCGCGGAAAGGGCCGCGTTCTCCGCATCCTGGAGGGTTCAACTGGGGACCTCCAATCTGTAGAAGGCTCCACGAAGGGAGTGACTCCCGAGCTACGACTGACAAAATTGCCTCGTGACTTGCAAAAGGGACTACGGCTCTCAAATAAAAAATTGTCTTGTGACCTGTGAGAGAGGCTACGGCTCTCAAATCAAAAATTGTCTCGCGACCTGCGAAAGGGGTTATGGCTCTCAAATAATAAGTATCGTAATTGGCTGAAATTTCAAAGTTCGGAAAAATGCTGTTTCAAATGCACCCAACATTAATGCAAAACGTGTTCGAGCAACTCTGCTCAAAACGAGCACCTCGCAAACCGTAAGTGCATGCCCATTTATTAGAGATTACTCGATTGAGTTTTTTGCAGAATCCAAAGCTTATGAACTGCCATACTACAATTGTCATTATAATTGATCGCAAGTTACAAGCTTACGGATTTAGTTCTCATCACGATTGTGATTTGTTTTACTTACGATGAGATAGTTTCATTTTAGATTTGATAATGGCCCGTTATGCGTTTACGCTAGGTGCATTCTATACTTGGCAAAATAGATATTGAAATTTGTAGGAAAGTTCATATAATAATCTTAAGCTACAAGCTCGTTGTCTAAGACTTGTCAACAAAAAGAATCAAAGTCCCCACAGTGGGAGGTAAAGGTTCGATTATCATAACCAAAAAACAAAGTGAGAAAAGGTTAAACAAATCCTCCTAAGTGCTGGTAGGTGCATCAGAAGAAGCTGGAGGAACAGAAGGAGCTTCTACCGGGGGCTCTGCTGCAGGAGGGTCCTGAGGAGCTGAAGGTCCTTCAAAGACAGGAGCTGGATCTAAGGGAGGACCTGGAGAAGCTGGTCGAATGATCGAAAGAGCCAAAGGAGTACTGCTCTGTTGAGTACCCTGAGTGCTGGCCACGTGCCTCGCGAACTTTTGGATCGCTTCAACAGCAGGAGGTCCGAAGAACGAGTAATCTAAATCTGGGTAGCCTCCTAGATGGTGAACAAGAAGGCATTCTCGTTCTCTGAGGCAGCTCGATCTCGCTCCTGAGCAATCCGGGCCTCGTTGCGCTTCTCTGCTTGAGCAATTTCCTCCCGAGCTTTAGCAGCCTCTTCCCGAGCTCTAGCAGCCTCTTCTTGAGCTCTAGCAAGCTTCTCCTTAGCAGCGGCCACCTCTTGTTGCTGCTGGTTAACTTTCTTCTCAGCAGACTCTGCTCTCTTCACAGCAACATTCAGCTCGCCCTTGACCTTCATCAGTTTGCCCTTGACCTTCATCAGTTCGCCATAGATCTTGCCAACTTCAGAAGTAGCTGCTTCCCTACGAGCTGTTTCCTAAGACAAAGCCGCGTCAGCCTAATTCAGCTTGTCCTCCAGCCTTTGGTGCTCCTCTTGAAGGAGGTTCACTTCGCCCTGCAGCCTTTCCCTCTCCTTTCTGAGCTTCTCATCGACCATTCTAAAGGCAGCCTCCTCACCCATCTGATCCTCGATCCTTTTCATCAGCTTCATGAAAGTCATACCCACCTGAGAGGATAATGACGTTAGATCTAAATTAGAGAGGTTAAAAAAAAAAAAAAAACAAGGAAAAGCGAAGGGACTTGGAACTTACCAACGTCGTGTGACAAACTCCATAGCCTACCAGCTTCCAGTCAATAAAATCCGACATCAGGAGTTTCGGAATGCGGTTCTTTAAAACCACTAGAGCACAGCTGAAAAAACTGTTGAAGTATTTCATCCCTGCCACCCTATCAGCTTGCAAATCGGGATCCTCAGTCGTCTTATCCTCAGCTCGCTTGGATCGCTCTGAGGTCTGGGCACTCGAGCTCCCCCCAATGATGATAGCCCCAGGCTTTCTGAGCCCCATTACCTTCTTGCGCTTGGGGGCTGGAGACTCCGCTATGCTCTTCCCCTTTCTCCTAATCAAGAGCTCGTGATCGGGAGAAGCTGAACCCTCCTCAGTATGAGTCCTTGTTCTCTTGGATGCATGCGAAGCAGTCTGTTCCCGACCTCCAGACCCCGGAGCTGGCACCCCAGCAGCTGCATCAGTAGGAGGTGGAGGCTCCTGACGAGGAGGGTCTGGAGAAGGTCGTCCACCATCACGACTTCCGACTCCTCAGACGGTGTAATTGCTTGGATGATAGGGACCCTTAGTTTAAACCTGCGCATGTTGTCCGATGAAGTGCTTATGGTGGAAAGGCTCTCTTAAGAAGACTCGGACTCGAACTCGGGCTCAGAATCTAGGCCAAGAGGTGCAGTAAGGACCGAACAGACTTCGTTTGCTTGTCCGCGAACTCCCAAATCTACGTTTATGTCCAAAAGAGGACCAGTAATAGGTGGGGCAAGATCTCGGGCAATCAGATCAGCATTCGAGGGAAACGAGTCGTCACTCGCGACCTTGGCCGCTGCAAAGGCCTCTAGGATTGTTGTCTCCTCATTGGTGAGCTCGATTCTGGGGATAGAGACGTCTACAAGAAAGATAAAACAAGCTCGTTAAAAAAAAAAAGTAATAATAATAATAATAATAAATTATCGCGAGCTGGCGTCCTCGTATACCCCGACGAGTAGACGAATGAAGTATTATGCAAGTCAGCAACGGAGAGGCAAGTGACCAGAATCCAGTGGGCCTTGTATTCGCCCACGTTAGACTTAATATAATTCTGGGGCAAATATCGCTGACACCGAGGGTGACGGCATGAAACATAGTACAGCCTGTTCCTATACTCGGCCTTGCGACCATGAGTCCCTTTGAAGCTATACAGGTAACGGATAATGCGAGGAGTGGGAGGCCCGAATCCATACTTGATGAAGATAACAACTAAAGTGGTCAATTGGACATAGGAGTTGGGAGTGAGCTGGAATGGGGCCAGCTTCAGATCATTCAACAGGGCCACGAGGTAGCTTGGGATAGGGAACTTAAGCCCTAATTCCATGTGCTCGCGACTTACTGCTACGAAGCCAGAAGGTGGGAAGGCTGCGCGATCACTCGCCTGCGGAATATTGGCTCTACATCCTAAGGGGAAATTAAACTCTCGGGCTAGAGTCCGCAGAACTGGAAGAGTCAGGTCGGAGGTAGTGTGACGGAAGGGGTTCCGAGCTTCTCTCTCCTCAACCTCAGTCCGAGAAGTAGAAGGCCCAACTCACCCAACAGGCTCCTCTACGACCTCACCACTCCGTAAAGTCACTCCCTGTGTTGCTCTAACCTGTTGTCCTACCCGTTTCCCAGAAGCGAAAGCTTCATCACGTACGTGACCACGGCGTAAACGACCTAACATCTACAGAATAAAGGGAACGACATCAGAATGCTAAGAGCACACTGAATTCAACAGGCTACAGCAAGGGGTCCCAAAGGCTGCTATCCTATATGCTAGGTCACTCGCCCCGCCGTCAGAAATGGTATGGGCCCGATACACGGGCCCATCAGGTACAATCTCTCCCTAAAGTTTGAATTTCTAACCCTATAACTGCAAGGACTCCATCAAACAGTGCAAGGATGAATTGTCCGATGTACCTAAGCTACGTCAGCAGATTATAACAGGCCCAAACAATCTAAAACCACAAGCAACATCCATAATGTATCGTCTCAGTTACTACAAACCGCTAGCAGCGAGATTGTCTAATAAACAAGCAAACGCAGAGATTCAAATAACAAGCACAACAACTCTTAAATATGAGACAGGTAAATGCACAAGTGCAGATATGGCATGGAGACAAAAATGTGCGCTACTGATCAGAAAAAGTCACCAAAGCATAATGGAATGAGGTCGGAAAGCTTACTGCGTGTGTACTTGAGGTGGAACCTGGGTTTTGAGATAACAAAATTTGAAGGAGCTCTCAAGAAAATGAAGTAGAAACAGGGGAGAAGACAATGATAGACGAGATGCCAATGTCGTCTTAAAAAAAAAAAACAAGAATGGGGGATCAAAAGAGACGTTTGAGTTATATAGGTTCCAGTACTTATCCCCTAGCCGTTCGATCCTGCAAAAAGGGTGTAACCACCACAAGATCTGATGACTTAGCGTAAGCTTCGGCCCCTTGCCATCATGCACTGTCAGTTACAAGACGTGTGCATTTAATGCGTATGGTTCGAGACGTGTTTTGTGGCTCCAATGCCAGTATAAGTGCCACATGTCGACGGTTACAAGACAAAGATTGAAGCGACACCTGAGAACTTGCAAATGGGCGCCATATTGCATTTTTTGAATCAGCTCCCAGTCTGCAAACCGCACTGAGAGTTGAAGGGCTTGTGTTATACCCGTTTTTTCGACCTGAACTAATGGGCCAGTAAAAGCCCAATTGAACATGAGCAGAAATAAAGGCCTGGAAGGCCCGTGCTCTAACTCGCTGCCACGAGCTCACCCAGATTGCAAGGTCGCCCAGACCGCGAGCTCGCGTAACCTCTAGATCGTCCAGGTATTGTTTTATCCGTGTCAACCCCTGCCCAGCTTGCTTGATCTAACAGACCAGAGGTCTGCTCCAGGAGAAACCTTTTGCAGCAAGTCATCAGGATCACCAACTTCCCTGACTTCCCGTCGAAGACACCTGTGCAATTACCGAGGAGCAGTTAATACAGCAGCCATGCATTTAATGTAGAAAAAACTTCTCCTGGTGCATTAAATGTGGACGTGCACATGGAAGGGACAATCATTACCTTCGTAATAAATGCAGCATGACTTATGTCAGGATTAGTTGAGATTATCATAATTTTTAACGTGTATTATACTCTTTTGTATGACTCTTTGTCATCTCCCCTTCTCTATAAATATGAGAGATCTTTACTGTGCAAACATGTTAAGAAAAAATATTAGAATACTGTCACTCTATCGAAATCACCTCAGAGTGGTCGTGGATATAGGCGCAGTCGCCGAACCACGTAAAAATCCTTGTGTTAGCATTCACTCTTCCCCCTCCTTCCTTCATTAATCATCTCATTACTTTCACCCAGTTACTATGACCAACATTCCTTCACCTTAATCACGTTCTACCAACCTTAAACCTCATTTACTGCTTATTTACTACACATTCGTTATCGTCACTACCATTTAATTACCTCGTCTATCATCTAGGCTCTAAAATCTCTGGATTGACCGTTTTCGAACGTCAACACATGATAAGTAATATTTTAAAAAATATATGTATATATTAAATGTGATCCTTGAATTTTTTTTAGCATCGAATTAAAGAAATGGATGAAATTATGCTTTGTTATGTGGGTAAAAGCTTTTAGTTCATCCCTTTTCTTTTCTCTCACTTCTAACTTCTTTTAAAGATCTCTTTAATCTTTTAATTTCAACAACTCAAACTAAAATCTTATGGTGTATTGACTTCATGAATTAGAGCATGAAAATGGAGAATAAGATTGATTAATGGTATTCACTTACCTAAAATTTATTCCACAATGGAAATGAAAGTATGAGTCTCACATCAATTTAGAGTTGTGGAATAAGAATCTCACTCCCCTTACACCACTTGGGAATCTCATTCTCAAATTTAATGTAAAAAGTCTCTTATACCCTCATTTAAAAAAAAAAAAAAAAAAACCTTATTTTGATGCCATTTTATATTTAAAAAAAAAAAAAAAAACACAACTTAATATATAATATAGATACATAATATATTCTTTCAAAAAAAAAAATAGATACACAATATGTTTACAATAATATTGTTAAGAAAGTTATTTTTTTAGTCTATTATGACGAGTTATATAACAAAAATATGATATTATATCTTAAATACTATTTTGCATAGTATAATTAATCCATAAAAGGACATTTTTGTAACTTGTGATTAATTCATTCTAACTCTAAAACAAAGTAATCAGCTCAATAAGAATATTACTGATTTTAACTCCGATTTCTACAATTGAAGTAAATAACTTATTCTCAAATATCATTCTGATTCCAATATATTATTTTGATTCTAAGTCATTTCAATTTCAGATCATTCTGATTTCTCTAAATGAAATAAACACACCCTTAATGTTGTAATATCTCACATAAATCTATTCACAGATGTTAGCCATAGATGTTGTCTTAGAGTTAGATGTATGAAAATATTTCAAGAGAGAGAGTTAAAAAAAGAGATAATAGATTGAAGAAAAATAGGAGATACCTTTTTCGTAATTGTTTGGCTATGAAGTGAAATTATATGAGGAAGAAAAGTTTACAAATTTCAATATTTTTCGGGGATATTTTTGTCCATTTTCACAAATTAAAAGTAAATAAAAATTTTATATAAGGATATTCTCCTATTTCTATTTGTCATGTGTTTCATTCTCTCCCAGTAGTATTTGTCATGCGTTATTTGAAGATGCTGTAAATGTGAGTTTCCCTAGACTATGTAAGAATTGATTTCGGGCACTTTGCCCCGTTTTGTATAAAAAAAATTAAAAAAAAATAAAAATTTAATGTAAGGATATTCTTCCAAAATAATAATAATAATCAAACAACTAAAATCAACGCATATATCTTCTATGTATAATTACAATTAACAAGATTTGATTTGAAAAATAAAATTGTCATACACTGGACATGGTGGTGAAGACTGAGCTTGTAGTTGAGGATTGGGTTGCGGATAACGTATGCCACAAAGAAGATCTAAATGAGTCATGACTGAGTGGCAGTGGCCTTTCTGGTAATGTAGGAATATCAATGTCACCTTCTAACATCTTCAAAGCTTGATCAATGGTTGGCCTGAAAGCCACCATCACGTGAGCACACAGAATTCCCACCTGCACAAACCTCTCCATGACTCCTATTGGCCCTTCTTTTCTTATACACTCATCAAATATCTCTTCAACTTTGCCAGATTTTGCCAGCATCCAAGCCCAGTCTGTGATCAGCAAAAAAGTTGAATTTGATGTGTCCAGCACTTTCCTTCCACTCATGATCTCAAGAATCACGATTCCAAAGCTGTAAACATCGCTCTTCTCTGTTAATTGTGCATAAAGAGCGTATTCTGGGGCTAAATACCCATGTGTGCCTGCAACTCTGGTGGTGAGATGAGACTGGCCTTCTAAACTCTGCTTCGCTAACCCGAAATCAGAAACTCTAGCATTGAGTTCTGAATCTAAAAGTATGTTTGTAGGCTTGATGTCGCGATGATAAATGGCAGGTTTGAGCCCATAATGCAAGTAAGCCAGTCCTCTGGCAACATCTAGGATTATTTTCTTACGTAGAGGCCAAGTTAATTGGTTTCTGGTCAGGCTATTGGATAAATGGTCATTGAGACTGCCATTGGACATGAAATCGTATACAAGAAACCTCCTGTTACCTTTCAGGTTATCACTTGCTACACAACAGCCTCTAAGAGAGAGAAGATTTCTGTGCCTGATTTTGCTTATGATCTCAACTTCATAGGAGAACTCTTCATCGCATTTTGAGTCCAAATCAACAACTTGTTTCACTGCTACTGATGTCCCATCCGAGAGAATTCCTTTGGAGACGATCCCATGTCCACCTTGGCCTATCATGTTTTTCTGGGAAAATCCATTTGTTGCCCTTTCAAGCTCTGATACCTGAAACCATTTGGCACCTGACTTGGGCAAAACACTGGACTTAAAACTGCTTACAAACTGTTGATGCGTAGCTTTTTGCTTCCATTTCCTGTACAGAATTATCGCTAAACAGGCGAGAAGAGCGCCAATAATAGCACCCAAAAGCCCCCCGACTAATTTGATTAGGCTTTTGTTAGATGATGACTCGTCTGTTCCTGGTCTAACCAGAGGCAAACCCAGTATGCAAGCAGCTGTGCTTTTGTCATTGGGATCATTGATGATACCAGCAGCATACAAGACAGAGAAGTAAAAGCATTTTCTGGAATTTGGAGCTAAACTCACCAGCAGGGAATTCACTTTTTTGCCAGCTTCGGCACATGCACCGCACTGTATTAGTGATCCAGACATGTCCTTGCAGGCTATGTCTAATTCGGATTCTTGGCCTACCTTTTGGGTCCAATCTTTGATAGTAAAAATTCCAGCACAGCTTGAAGTGTTGGCAACGAACTGGGTTGAGTTGTGGAAGCACAAGGGGACTAAAGAAGGTGATATGGACAAGGCAGCGAGCTTCGCTTGAAACTCAGTCCAGCAAGAAGAGGCAGCAGTAGCATTTGGTAGCTGGAACATGGACGTTTCTTTGAGGTGTTGAGCAAGCCCCAACCCGAAAAGGCTTAAAAGAGTTTGGCAGCAACTTTTGTCATTTGGGTCGTGGCAGGAAGAGCTGTTCCAAGGGTACGTTTCAACGTAGCTAAGATCCATAGGACATGATGAAGAAGCATTACCAGGATCAGTGGAGGAAATGATCATCAAGACGATCAAGAAGAGGAATTTCATGGCCTTGCCCATCTCTGTTTATTGCCTGAAACATTGATTTGGTATTAAGAGATGTTGGAATTGTTTAACAAAGTTGAATCTTTAAGTTTTCAAAATTGGCTGCCGCTGGTCGAAACGCACGTTTTTGGTCTGAGAGTTCAATATGGATTTATCTTCTCTTTTCTTGTAGTCAAAGTCAAGTGCAAGCCATGATCTATGTATATAAAAATGCTGTTAGGTATTATATTCAATTGGGTGGATTAGGCTTTTTCTTTTCTTTTTTTTTTTTTAAAGGATAATATGGTATTTAGTTAACAACTTGACATTTCATATTATGATACAGTGTCCAAGTCTTGGTTCCTGTGTAAATATATTCTTTTAATATACAAATTACAGATGGTAATATGTTTACTATAACAACCATTAATTAAGAGAATGATTAGTTTTGTGATTTGTTTCCACGAGGTTTGGTATTTAAATTTCCTCATGTGTGTTTATATAATGTGTTTTTTTTTTTTTTTTCATTTTATCCCTTAATGATTGACAAACCGTTAGGTATCTAAGTTTTGGTTCCTATGTAAATATATTCTTTTAATACACAAATTGTAGATGGTAATATGTTTATTATAATAGCCATGAATTAAGAGATTGATTAGTATCTTTCTTTAAAGAGAGAGAGAGAGAGAGAGAGAGAGTGATTAGTCTTGTGATTTGTTTCCACAAGATTTGAGATTTAAATTTCCTCATGGGTAATTATATATTTTAGTACTTAACTTGCCTTCGACAATCTTTATGAAAACGATATTCCACTCATTATATATTACTTGTAGACCATGTATGTTTACACGTGTTTTTAGTGCGTATTTTATTCATTAGAAATTTCCCATAAGTTTTTCCCAAACATTTGTACCCTGCAGTTTTCGGATTACATGTTTGGTAGTTTAATTTGGTTTTTCGTGAACATTTGTACCCAATGGTTTGTGGGTTAGATATTTGGCGGTTTAACTTCATATTTTGTCAACATTAAATACTGCAATCTTGCAAGTCAAATGTTTGGTGGTAAGACTTTGATTCTCCTTTCGTGAACCTAAAGACATAGTCCTTCCAAGTGGTAGAACTTCCATATTATTTACAATATAATGACTATAAAATGTGGAGCTCTTAATTTGCCTTTTGTATATATTAATTTGCATTTAATATTTTATTCATGGATGATGCTAAGTGTAAATTGTGTAGACATGCTTAAATAATGATTTATATGATGTCTTGAGGTTTTAAATTCCTACCGAGCTTTGTAGCTCACCCCTTATTTTTCCCTAGGGAACAACGACAAATTATTCAATTTGTATTTTTGCGAGCTAAAGGCTTTTGTTTAAAAGTTGTATTGAGATGAATAATTTGATTGTGTTACATTCTCTTTGATATGCATATATGTGGAAGATTGTGATTATAGTTGTAATATTCAAATTAGAATTGTTTATTTTGGGAATATAGAGATATATACACTTGGTGTGATATTTATGGTAATTGTAATATCTAATAAATGTTATGTGGAGAGATGGAGTATTTATTTGTGATGGACTTTATTTGTGGATTTTAGATATTGTAAATGCATGCGAGTGATATACTTGGGAAGCTTTAAGGAAAAAAAAAAAAAAAAAAAAAAAGGACTTTGGCAAAAATTTCTTGATTTACTTGCTCCCCATTTAATTTTAATAATTTGTTCACGTGCTTGGATTTTGGAGCATGACATGGCGGGATCTCTTATGGTCATGCCAAGATCCTAATCAAAATTTGCATCATGTGGTCATTGCCATGCATTGATTAGACATCAATCAGGAATTCAGCTACTATTATATAATAGTGAATCTTTACAATGATCATGCACGTAAAAATGTGACCAAGCTAAAATTTAACATGACTTCATGCCTCTAATCCTCTCTTTTATAATGAAAACTTGAGCAAATTCCTGGAGTTTTAATGTTTTTCTAGTTTCTTTCTGTAGGTTAACAAGTTTTTAGAACTTGGAGCTTTATGGAGCATTTCGTGTCAATTTGGAAGAGTTTAAGAGTTTGAAGAAGTCAAAATCTGAGAGGGTCACAACCTACAACGTAAGATGCACCCAGCAATCCAATCTAGCAAAAATCAAGTTGAGAACATCATTGGATGCTATGTGCGGTGCTTCTAACTATCCATCAAGCGTTCCTTAACCCGAGATGAATACTACTTGCGTCATGAGATGCAACCCATGTTGCAAGTAGCAATCGTTTTTCTTAGGCAAATGTGATTTGTGTTTTGAGATGCATCTCACATCATAAGTCACGACAAAAGAGCATATTTGACTTTTCAAGATTAGTTTCATGCCCTAATTTTTAAAGGCTATATATAAGAGCATTTTCATCAATTCTAAGAGCTTAGAGGTGGCAAGGGATGAAATCCTCTCAACCTTGATGCCCATCCATCCTCCACCTCCATTTCCCATCCAAACCACCACTAATATACATCCTCCACCATTTTTCGGAGTGAAGATGTTACAAGAGAGGAGAAAATGAGACAAAAGCTCGAGATCAAAAGAGTAGAGCTCCATGGATTCTACTCGAGTGGTTTCCGAGGTGATGCATGGGATTGTAACTTCAACTCCACTTTTGTAATTGTTTTTATCTTCTTCTTTGTAAATATTGTATACAAATATTTTGTATTGGGATGATGATGAATGTTGATTAATGAAATAGTTTTTAGTTAGTTATTACTTGTAGAATGCTTTATGGTTTCATATATGCTAGCAAGTATTTTAGAACTTAATGCTTTTACTTGCTTACTATTGTAAGATTTGAGGTTGTGGGTTTGAGACCGAAAAGAGATGCCTACAACATGCTCAACAAAATGCTTACATTATAGCTACACATATGCTAAGTAGGGATTTTAGGACTTAATGTTCGTGTGTGTGATTAGTCACCATATACATGACTTGAGATTGTGTATGAGAACTTAAGAGAGGGAATCACATAGCATGTTCGATAAAATGTCTACCTTCTTGGGTGATATACAAGTAGACCATGAGATGCTTAGGGTGACAAGTGAGAAATCTCATAAGGTATAGACCGATTCTCCTAAGTAGTAAAGTATCTTGGAAGTAATGAGCCTTTATCTACTCGATATCATCAAGAGATAGGTGCCAATTAGATGATAGCATGTTTGGTGTATATCTCTAAGAGAGTATATTGTAAGGGATAGTGATGCACTATCAATATATGCCATCAATAGGACTTCACTGTGATGATGATCATTCTCTATAATTAAATGGAAATCCTGACACCTTTTTACTTGTTTATGTTTATTTATTTTTGATCGGGACAAGTTTATTAATTGGTTCACACATCCCTGTTGAGACAATGCTGAACTTACTACTACAATACTTGTCACGACCTCATGCACTTGCATTTAGTAGCCTAATCGGCTGATCAAATTTTTGATATCATTGTCAAGGATGTGTTTGGATTGGTTGCTAGATCTAGTTCCAAGTTTTTTTTTTTTTTTTTTTAATTTCATCTTCTTATTTTGTTTTTACAGGTTTTTACTTTTATTTTTATATTTTTTAAATTTTGTTTTTGATGCAAAAGGACGTAGTCTCAGGAATAGAACTTCACTTCAAAGGAAAAATTTGTCCACCTTGCCTAAACGTTAAATCATGCGTTTAATAGGAGGCAACCCACCTAGGTAAATATTTCTTTTCAATTTCTTGTTTTGTGTTGTCTTTTAAAATTTATATCCTCGCTACCATAAAATCTTACATTGTCTATGATGTGTGATTTAGGTTTGGGGGGTGTGAATGGTAAAAGTTTTAGTTCATGTGTGCCTTTTTTTTTTTTTTTTTGGTTTTATTAATGAGTGGATTATTTGTTTTGCCTTTTGAAATTCATATCTCTTTTACCATAAAGTCTTGCATTATTTATGATGTTTGATTTAGGTTTGGGGATGTGAACTTCAAATGTTTTAGTTTTTGTATGCCTTTTTAATTTCTGTTTTGTTTAGTCTTTTAAATTTATATTGCTTTTTCCATGAAGTCTTGTATTGTGTATGATGTTTGATTTAGTTTTGGGGTGTGAACTTCAAAAATTCAATTTTTGTGTGCCTTTTAAATTTTTGTTTGCTTTGTGTTTAGAAATTCATGTCCATAAAATCTTGCATTGGCTATGATACCTGATTTAGGTTTAGGGGTGTGAACTTTAAACGTTTTAGTTCTTGTGTGAAATTGCAATTATGTGTTGTGTGTGATGTGAATATATTTTATGTTTCTTAATGCCATGTACATATTTTTCATGTCTTGTGTATATTTTGAGTTTTGTACGTATTTTACTTTTCTTTGAAGCTTTCAAACCTCAATAACATCGGAGACAATGTTAGGTCTAGGTTTGGGGGTGTGGTTAATTTTTATTAGGATGTCTTTACTTTTAACAAATGAGAAGTTTTCCAAAAATATAGAGATCAAAATAATTTGTTTTTTCAAAATTTCACTTATATTAGTTAAGATGCCATTTTTTTTCCTCAAAAAAACTAAAGCTTTAATTTTTGAAGTGATTGTATTTTGTAATCGTATGTTCAAATTTGATAGTAACTCAAAACTTCTGGTTTTGATCACTTTAATTAGCTTTAGGAGTTTGGGTTTTAATTAAATTTAAACCTTAAAACTTTATATTCAGGTATTAAATAAATTTAAAATTCAAAACTTCCAATTTTGAATCAGAACTTCAAGTACTGATGGAATTGAAACTAGAACTTTGGGCTCTGATTAGTGTTTAAAGTTGTAAGCTTTTAAATACTAATGTTTTTCAAACCTTAGATTATTACGAAATAAATGTACATTAATATTGCGATTTAACATAATCATACAATATTAATAATAATTTAACTAATTTGCATGTTATTAAAGTTTTAATTAATAGAAGTAATTCACATGCATCAAGATTCAAAATTAATAAAAATGAGTTTCTAATTAATAGAAGTACTTCATATGCACTAAGATTCAAATCTAATGGATTTGATTTCATGAGCAATCAAACTAATGAAAATTACTTGTATTTCACTACGATTTCAAACTTTACAATACTTGGTTTGAGACAGATTCTTTTCATATGAAATTCGAATTGCCTTATTATCTCAATCTTTTTCATTTGTAAGATATATCTAGAATTCTAGATCTAAATAAATTGCAATTTGGAACTTCTAGTTCCAAAATATAGATAGGTTGTAATATAGAACTACTAGTAGAATAGTAAATTAAGATCTAAAATGTTGGTTTTAATATCTAACTACAATTGAGAATCTAGAACTTCTGGTTCTAAATTTAAAATAAAATACAAAAAGTTTAAATTCAAACTGTTCATTGAGAATCCAATTAATTAAAGCGAATTTGATGGAATTATTATGTCATATCCAAAATGCAAGAACATAACATCATAAGACCAAATTCATTCGAGCTTTGTTTATTTAATGTTACATAATTTTATAGAGCCACATTGCTTTCTCTATGTGTGTGTATACATACATACATACACGAAACACAATCTTATTTATTTTATTGTCTTTTGTGTTGATATAGACCCACAGTAAAAAACACACTCTTTCTATAAAATAGAAAGGGCTAGTTATATTGTTTTAGACAATTATAATTATTTGACATATAAAATTACTCATATTGACTATATAAGCCAACAAAATTTAATTGGAATTTAACAAGATTTTTAGGTTTCAAGTAAATTAAAACTATATAAATTCTAGTTCTAATCAATAAATTAGGTATTAGAATTTCTAAATCTAATTAAATTGGGAGTGTATAACTTTAGGATCTAAATAAATTATAATATGGAACTTCTAGTTCTATTTTTCTTTCTTTTTTTTTCCATACAAAAACGAGGCAAATGCCCAAAAGAGAGAGAGAGAGAGAGAGAACAAAAAAACTAATGTGAGGCCTGAGCTCTTTGACTTTCAAAGCTAAGAAGATGCTTTAACTTTGGCGGCGTATCAGTCAAAGAAATATTCTCCACAGACAATCCAATAGCTCTTTTTGCCAACCAGTTAATAACAGTATTCGCATCTCAAGGCACAAAAAGAAGCTTAACATGTTAGTCATTCTTTATAACATTCCAAATGTCCGACATTATAGATTCATAGTAAATAGGGGTAGGATCCGATTGAAGAATTAAATTAATTACCTCATTACTATCTAATTCCACCAATACAATAAGAAAGGATAACTCCCAGGCAAGTATAAGGCCTTTCCATATAGCCCTAACTCAGCTTCCAAAATTGTGCGAACACTAAAAGAACGCATCAAACCTCTCTTAAAAATCCGTTAATCATCACGAAGTAAACCCCCAATCATAGCTCTACCAATAGCTCTATCCACAGTTTCATTTGTATTTAATTTGATCCATCCAGTAGGAGGAAACTTCTAACTATAAGAAAAATCAAGAGTTATAAGGGCAAGGAATTTACTATAGCACTATCTCTCTAAGCAACACAAATAAGCGAAGTTGGCTTGTTAATAAAATAAACTTCATTTAAAGGTTTTCTAAAATCCAAGTCATGAACTTCTTGATCCCTCCAAAACTAAAGGAAATAACAAGTAACCGTGAAAGTGGAAGGCCAAGCACCTTTACCAGTAATGTTTTTCAGAACCCAATCCTTCCTATCAACTTTGGAAAACCAATCTTTCCATTTGTAAGGAATAAGTTTCATCCATATCGCAAAAGCAAAAAAACGGTTTCTTAATACATATATCATCCTCCAAAATATGGCTACAAAATAAATAGAAGTTAGAGGTAGTAAGACCTATCATAGCTTTTCTAGCATTAGTTAGAAGTTTCCCATGCTTAAATTGCCAAAAACATAACTGCATCCTCTGGGAAACTTTCATCTTCCACAAAACACCTCAAACTTTATCCTCATGACCCCGACTATTGCTGACAAGAATAGACAGACTTTAAGGAAAAACGACCATCATTAGAAGCCCTTTAAATAAGATAATCAACATTTGCATCTTGACAAAGGAGATGGGCATTGGTAAGAAGAAGGCCTTGCTCGTTAGATAGAAAATTTCTCAATCAAGACCAATTCCAGTTCCCATTAACATTAACCAAATCAACCACCTTAGCATTTAAAAGATTAGAAGGTATAACACTAGTGTAGGTTGAAGAATATAGAACTACTAGTTCTATTTGAAATTTAAAACTTTTAATATTCGTTTGCAAACTTTAGGTTGGAGATAATAAAATGTAGAAAGGGGATCATATAAAAATATGATACCAAAATATAAGTTCGATGATATTAAGCTTACTTTCAAATGTAGAAAATCCAAACTTACTTTTGAATGTAGAAAATCTTAAAATTCTCATAGAGTAATGTTCATATGATTATATGGATCAAATAATAAGAAAACAAGTCATATGAATGAAATCTCTCATCTTAAATTCGTGTTACTAATGTGTTATAAAATAAAATCTAAAACCTATTAATATAGAATATTAACCAAAATAAGAGAGAAATTAATTCAATTGATGAAATCACTAAATAATTTCAAAACGGACTTACAAATAGACATTGAACATTTCAAAACGGACTTACAAATAGACATTGAACGAATTATCTCTATAATTAAATAATAATAAAATAAGTAATAATAACAAGGTAGTGGTATCTTATTGAAATTGAAGTAGTGATTAGTTCATATTTTCACAACATTTTTCATTAACAAAATTTACTTAACTTTTAAAAAGTCAGAAAATTAAACATGTATTGATATCATATAATAAAATAATACAAAGTATAATCAAACAAAATAATATTATAATAATTCATTTTGGAAGAAAAGCTCATTGGAAAATACTTCAGACATGTATTCCACATGTTAGTTGTGCATCTATTATAAACAATATCAAAATTACAAAACCAAAACGTTTCTTATGTAATTAAAAAAAAAATGGGAACTAACAAACAAACAATTAGACGAACAAACAAACGTTGTTTGAAAATTAAAAAAAAAAAAACATTTTTCGCTTTTACTTATAATATTCATGACTAAAATTTGTATACTATCTTAAAAAATATCATTATATATATATTTTTATCAATTCGCAAGAGGAATTATCCTTTATTGTTTATATGAGAGTGGATTGCTCATCATATTATGAGAATAAAAATGTTTTAATTATAAAACATAATATTTAATTTCTATCGATTCGAGATGGCATCTAACTAGTAGGGTTAGTATATTTTTGATTAATTTGTAACCATACATATAATAGATAATAAGGTACATGCAATGGAAAACGCATATGTCAGTCATGGTCTTAGACTGTGGTTTGATACCCCTATTTTCAGTAATAAAGATGAGATTTTCTTTTATATATATTAGTTATCTCTCAATTAGATGAGAGTCGCTTATCTAAACCGTACTATTAAAATCATGTTAATTTGATCTCGATCATTTTTTATACTTGTCTGAATATGTAAAAAATAATAATAATAATAATAATAAAAGATAATAACGTTTTTCCGCGTGCCGACTGCAGTGTTGCAACTTGTGTGTTTGACTTCAGACGCTAAGAGTGTGACAGATCATTAATTTAGTGATCATATATCAACAATGAATGGTCCACAAAACGATTGCAATTGGACCGTTTTCAGAACGACCAAAAAGAAATTGCCCGGATCTTTCTTCCGCTGTCTCCATTCTCAAACCAAATCGTCTGTTAATGACTTAGAAGGAGGACTCAACATTATTCCAACGCACAACACATTGCACGTTCAGCTGTTTCTGTCTTTGCTCTACTTTAAATCACGCTCCTTCTTCTGAAGTTTAGTTTGTTGAACACTTGGCCATACATATCGATTTCGCTTAGTTTAGCATTGTTTAACTTCACCAAATTCATAAACATTATTTGATTCAAAACCCGGTTTATTCCTTTCTACAAACCCAAGTTCGAAATGGGATCCGGTCATACCTTACAATCTTTAAAATGTAGAAAAACTTTTAATTATATAAGAATTACTTTCATTTTTGTCCCATAAAATTGACGAATCGTCATGATAATTTCAAAAATAATAAATTATTATTAAAAAATACTAATTCTGAAAAACATCATTTTTTTTGTTCAAATCTGAAAAAATCTTTAACATAAAATAAAAATGAGGGAACATATGCAGTATTATAAATGGAAACCACTTTTGTTTTTTTATAACAATGTCCTTCCTTGGATTATGGTTTAATTGTTTGAGACAACTAAATGCTGACGAAATAGAGGAAAAAGATAATATCACCCCTGTTGACGTTCGAAAACGGTCAACCAGAGATTCTGGGGCCCAGACGGCGGACTTGGTAATTAGGATCAGTTGTACTGGTTGAAAGACAGTAAATGATGCTATTAATGAAGTGTTAGGTTGGTGGCGATTAACTCAGGTGAAGGAATGTCGGTCTTGGTTGTTGGTCGGATTCAATAAGGTGGTTGATGAGCAATTAAAGAGGGAGAGAGAGAAAGGAAGAGAAGATACACAAGGGTCTTTACGTGGTTCGGTGACTGCACCTACATCCACAGCCACTCTGGAAAAAATTCCGACAGAGTGATAGTTCTCTAGTGTGTTAAGCTTGTTTTTACAGTGAAAATGTCTCACCTCTTTATAGAGGAAGGGAGCTCACAATAAAATAATACAAAGGAAAAGTCTACACGTAATAGGCAACAGCTAGTTTCAACTAATCCTGACATTGCCATGCTGCATTAATTGTAAAGGTAATGATGATTTCCTCTCTGCACAAGTCTGCATTAATTATACCTGCAGAGGTCTTCACTTCATTAAATGCTACTGGGTAATTGTACAGGCAGTTTCCGGTGGAAAATCATGGGAGTTGGTAACTCTGACATCTTGCCATGCACGGTTCCTATTGAGGAAAACTTTGGGTCAAACAGGGGGTGCGTCCTGGAGGAAAGAGAAGGCGGCCTGGAGGTGGACGCGAGCTCGCGAGCTCGCGACCTCGCGGGCTCCTCGAGCTGAAAGCAGTGGCAGGAAATCATGTTGGAGGACTGTTGCTGATTCACGATTTAAGCGACCTCGCGGGCTGGGCTTGCAGTTGCTGGTCTCGTCTTTGGGCTTTCTGGGCCCTTGCTTCTGTTCAAGCTAAATGGGTCGTGCACTGGCCCATTTAGGCCGAACCAGAAAATGGCATAACATCAAGCCCCCTAGCTCTCTGTGCGTTTTGCGGACTGGGAGCTGAACCAAACACGCGATTGGCGCCCATTTTCAAATCTTCTGGTTCCGTTTCAATTTTCGTACTGTAACTGCTGACACGCGGCATCCATTCAGGCGTTGGAGCCGAAAAACGTGTCTCGGGACCGTACGCATTAAATGCGCACGTCTTGTAACTGACAGACGTGATGGCGTGTGACCGAGATCGATGCCCAGCCGTTGGATCTTTGACAGTTATACCTTTAAGCTGGATCGGACGGCTAGGGGCGGACGGGCTGGCCTATATAATCCACAGGTCTCCTCATCTTCTTCTTTTTGCTTTCCTGGTACAACTACAGCTCCATTTTTCCTTAACTTTTCTTCGTTTCTGCTTCTTCAGTTTTACTATTCACCGTCGACCACCCTCTTCGGACCCCATCACTGCAAGAATCAGCCACCGTGCTCAGCAAACCGTACTCAGTTTGAACAAGGTAATCCTCATCTTGCTTTGCCCTTTTTTTTTTTTTTTTTTTTTTTTTTTGTGTTGTGGCATGATTTGTCTCTGGTTAGGATTGTTGTTTTCTGCCTCTGTACCACATCTGTTGGTCATAGTGGGCTTGTTTGGCCCTTGGGGGGTTGCTGTGTTGGTTGCCTGAGTACCTGTGTACGCTAGGCGCGACCTGCAAACATAGGGTCAGTAATCATGTAAATTTAAGGCGATATAGTACCTGGCGGATTCGCGTCTCTGGGCCTTTTCCGGTCCTTAGAGACTAGGCGCGCGACCTGACAAATAGGACAGTAGCCTTAGGAGTTCTTTTTCTGTGTCTCGTTAGGATCAGTATGCTGTAAGCGTTCTGATGTCATTCCTTCTGTGCTGTAGATGTCAGGTCGTTCGCGCACAGGTCGGGGCAGGACTGCTGCTCCCAGGAGGCAGGCAGGTCGCCAGGGTAGCGAGGCTGAGGCTACGACCTCGCGAGCTGGTCCGTCAAGCGAGGAGATCGCAGGAGGGGACGAGGTTACTGAGGAAACAGACCCCCCTCCCTTTAAACCCATATTCTCGCTGCTCACCTTCGAAAAGTTGGAGGCTTGGGCCCAGGCAGTAACCATCCCCTTGGGGTGCAGGGCTAATGTTCCCGCGGGCACTGATCAAGCCGCTTATCCCCCTACGGGCTTTATTGCAATCAGCAGAGAGCATATGGAGCTCGGTTTCAGATTCCCTATCCCTGGTTACCTCAGGGATCTGTTAAACAACCTCAAGCTCGCACCGTTCCAGCTGACCCCAAACTCATACGCCCACTTGACCACCCTGGCTGCGGCGTTCCGTAAGTACGGACTAGGATTTCCCACACCCCGCATCATCCGCAGCCTTTTCAGCTTCAAAGCGATCTCTGGAAAGGAAGGGCTGTACTACGTCACTCCTCGCCAATCTTCTGACTATAGGGAGTTCCTGCCTCAGAGCTGTACTAAGTCAAACGTAGGGGAGTACAAGTCCAACTGGGCCTGGTTTACGTGCCCCTCGATTGCTGGGCTGAATAACAGGAGCTTCGTGGAGGAACCTAGTAGGGACATGAGCACTCAAAACAACATCAGTAGCACTATTCATATGCACAAATATGCATAATGTTTATTTACTTATTTATTTATTTATTTACGAGCTGACTTTTACTATGCAGGCGTCGCAGCTCCTAAGTATAAACCCAAGCAGGACGAGCTCGCTATTCTGAACTCTTTCGCAGCTGCCAAGAAGCCAGAGGAGGACCATTTCCCTTCCGGCAGCGAGCTGGTAGATCGGGGTCTAGCACCATCTGTTACAATCCCTCTGTTGAACATAGCCCGGGACCTGGGAATAAGGGGGAGAACGAACGAGGTCGCTTCTGCCCTTCCTGATCCTACCCAATCAGAGTCAGAACCACAACCTCTGCAACAAAGGTCACCGAGCACGAGCTTCACCACCAGCACTTCATCGGATAATATGGGAAGAAGGCTCACCATGTCCGTCCCTCCCCTCAGGTCAGTTCCACCTGCTGAGCCGGCCGAGGTCGTTAATGTGGACGACTCCTCCTCAGAACGCTCTCAAAGAGCGCCCTCACAAGCTGCTGCAGTTGCCCCCTCTCCGACCAGGGCAGCTGCAGTTCCTCAAAAACGGGCTGCCCCACCCGCAGGACGGAGCTCTCCTCCAGCCAAGAGGGCCACAGTCTCTGCCGGGGGGGACTTACCTTCGGAGCCAGAGTCTGAGGCCTTGACCAGGAAGAGGAAAGGGAAGGCCATAGCTCCACCACCACCTCCAAAGCAGAAGGGCTTCGTTGCCGTCACTTCGGTCGGTGGGGTCGTCATCGGACGGGAGCCAGGTACTGGGATGCCGGCACGAACGACGAGGTCTGCAACAGTTGGACAGGCAGATTTTGGCCCTCCTCCTGATGCAGTCAAGGAGATGGAATTTTTCAACAGCTTCGTGGAGCTCGTGCCTGAAGTGATGGGAAAACGCAGCCCGCAGCTACAGAAAGAAGAGCTTACAGGCCGTACTTTAGCGACCTATATAGCTCGCCAAGCTGCGCTGGTAAGGTTTATATCCTGTCGTACTTCAATTCTGATTTTCCTCTTCCTTTTTTTTTTTTTTTTTTTTTTTTTAAAAGGATCTTGTACCATTTCTTTTGTTGTTTCAGCTCGGTATGGCGTCTGCAAAGTTAGTAAGGGAGGCAGACATCCACATCAACGAGGAAGAGGCCTTCAGGATTTCTCAGGTACAGTTTGATGAGGAGAAGAAGTTGCTGCAGGAAGAAATCAATCTCCTTCAGAAGAACTATAGTGAGCTTTCTGCCAAGCTCAAAGATGCTGACGCGGCCTTGTCGCAGGAGACTGCTCGCAGGGAAACTGAAGTCAGCAAGGCCCAAACAGAAATAAATCAGCTGAAGGGAGAGCTTGCTGGTGTAAAGGTAAAGCTGCAGGTTGCTGAAGACAAGATAAGTCAGCACAGCTGGGATTTGGGAGCGGTAAGAGGGAAGCTCATTAGGTCCGAGGAGATGCGGGCTACAGCAGAGGCGAGTCTGGCTCAGACGAGGGAGAAGCTGACTCAGACCGCGGAGAGTATTGAGGCCAGGGTAGCTCGGGAGCGGGATAAGATCGAGGAAGAGGTCGAAAGGGAGTTTCTGTATAGCATGTGGGAGCACTATCCGAACTTGGACTATTCTTTCTTTGGGTCAGAAGGGGTCAAGATGATCCGAGAGTTCGTAGAGCTTACTGCAATTGCCCGGGGCACGCGACACGCTGATACTTCCTCTGCTCCTCCAGATGATCCACCTGCTGACCCAGTCCCCTTGCCAGAGCAGGTCCCTGAGGTACCTCCAGCCTTAGAGGATCCTCCCTTGTCTGAGCTTCCAGCACAAGCTTCTTCTGATCTGCCAGCTCTTGAGTCCGCCCCTGAGGCAGAGCCCCCAGCAACTACAGTTGATCCTGCTCCATCAGACGAACCTGCTGATATTTAGAGCATTTTTTATTTTGTCTGCTCCTTTAAATTCTTGTAATTTTCTTTCATTTGTTGGAACTCGTAGACGAGCTCGGAGCTCAGATTTATAAGATTGAATTCCCTGCACAATTTCATTATTTTGCGCAAGCATGGATATGCATATGATAGGCAGTTAGCAGACAATAATCACACCATTACAAGTGTTAAAATATTGTTAAGTAAATCACAATCGTGAAAATTATACTCAGCTTCGAACTGACTAACTGCAATCAGCGATCATACTAATATACCAGCTCGTAAGGCCTTGGACTCAGCGAACAACTTGGTTAAACAAGGTGTCTTATAAGCCTTAGAAGATTGGCAAGAACTTACTGTTAGTGAGGAACTCGGAATTTACTTGTCCTCTCGGTTTTAATAATATCGAGCGTGCTTGTTGGCAGCATTTTCCCAAACTTTGGGATTTTAACTCGTGGGTTCATTCGTAGTTCAGGAATGAGCTAATTTGGTGAGTCCGCGGGCATCCTTATATATGAGAGGCGTGGCCTTACCCCCTCCCGCGAAGTCGCGGGGCAATGAATACGCGAGTCCGCGGGCATCCTTATATATGAGAGGCGTGGCCTTACCCCCTCCCGCGAGGTCGCGGGGCAATGAATACGCGAGTCCGCGGGCATCCTTATATATGAGAGGCGTGGCCTTACCCCCTCCCGCGAGGTCGCGGGGCAATTATGGCTGCAAGCTAATGAATGAACTTGATGCTTGATGTGAACCTCCGTTAGTGAGGGTAATACGGATGAATTAAGCATCAGTTGATGAGGCGTTCTCAATTGAGGCCTTTTGTGGAAACTTATTGCCAGAACATGGTCGTGGCTTTGGCTAGCCGTTTCACGTGAGAGTTCGGGTCTGCGAGAGATTCCTTGGAATTTGTATAGATATCTTCAAGGAATAAGAACATGTTTATAAACATATATGAGAATAGATCGCAGCTTGATTGTTTTGAGAAAGAAATTTCATTAGCTTTGCTCTTTTTAACATGTACATTTGCTGGTTTATCCAGCTTGCTTTCTGCATCACATATGACATATACAACAGAAAACAGGTGAAAGCATGTTTACAGACAATCGTCAAAAAAGAATCATGTACAAGGTTAGAGCGAGCTGACAGTTCTTAGGTGTAATATGGCCGCAAGTGTTCAGCATTCCAGGCTCGGGGTAACTCAGTCCCATCCATGCTGGCTAAATGATAGGCTCCATTCCTCAGATCCTGCTTGATGAGGTATGGTCCCTCCCAGTTGGGTCCTAGTACCCCCTCGCTTGCCTTGCGAGCTCCAGGAAGGACTAATCTGAGCACAAGGTCTCCCGCTTTGTAGCTTCGAGCTCGCACCTTCTTGTTGTAATACCTGGCAACTCTTTGCTGGTATACTGCTACCCTTAGGCGAGCTGTCTCCCTTGCTTCCTCGGCTAAGTCCAGACTGGTCGTGAGTAGCTGGTCATTATCCCCAGGTCGGAACGTGGCCCTTCGCTGGCTGGTTACTTCAAATTCGACCGGTATCATGGCTTCCGTCCCGTAGACCATAGAAAATGGGGTCT
The DNA here is from genome assembly GCA_019925255.1 of Litchi chinensis. Taxonomy (NCBI): domain Eukaryota; kingdom Viridiplantae; phylum Streptophyta; class Magnoliopsida; order Sapindales; family Sapindaceae; genus Litchi; species Litchi chinensis. The sequence continues at coordinate 16,174,935 of CM034468.1, forward strand.
CACCTGTGGAGTTGCGGACTGTCGTCCTATAAGCCCAGAGGACTTTCTGTAGTTCATCAACCCAAGCCCCCTTTCTTGCTTCTAACCTGGTCTTCAGATTCTGTTTGATGATCTTGTTCACGGCCTCGACCTGACCATTGGCTTGAGGATGGTCCACGGCCGAGAAGCTCTTCACGATTCCGAGCTCATTGCAGAAACCTATGAACTGATCGCTGGTGAATTGAGTCCCATTGTCTGTGACGAGCTGCTGAGGGACCCCGAACCTGCAGATGATATTGTCCCACACAAACTTTTCTATCTTCGTTGTGGAGATTTCTGCTAGTTCCTTAGCCTCGGCCCATTTGGTAAAGTAGTCCACAGCGACCACTGCGTGCTTACAGTTTCCTCGAGCTGTGGGCAAGGGCCCGATGAGGTCCATTCCCCAGATTGCGAACGGCCACGGACTCACCATCTGCTGGAGGTAGGCTGGTGGAGCTCGCGGGACCTTAGCAAACCTCTGGCACTTTTCACACCTCTTCACCAGATCTAAGGCATCTTGCTTCATGGTTGGCCAGTAGAACCCTGTCTGAGAGCCTTCTGGGCCAAGGACAATGCTCCTGCGTGGTTCCCACAATGACCTGCATGGATATCGTTTAGCACTACCTCACAATCTTCATCATCTATACATCGCAGCAGCGGGGTTGAGAATCCCTTCTTGTATAACCTATCGTCATAAATGCAGTACCGGGCTGCTCTAGCTCGGATGCGGCGAGCTTCCAGCTTGTTCTCTAGCAGCTTCCCTTCCTGCAAGTAATTGATTAACGAGCTCATCCAGGAGTTAGGCCGAACCTGTATGATCATCGTTGCACCTTCGCCTTCGATGCTTGGAACTGGTAGGAATTCCATAGGAAAAGACTCAAGGAGGTCTGCATCTTGGGAGGTCGCTAAGCGGGCAAGGGCGTCCGCATTGAAGTTCTGCGCCCTGGGAATTTGGTTCACTTCAAACCTCTGGAAAGCCCCCAGCAACTCCTTGACCTTTTGGAAATACTTTGACATCTTTTTCCCCTTGGTCTGATATTCTCCCCTGACATGGCAAACGACAAGTTGAGAATCACTGAAAATCTTTACCTGTTCAGCCCGCACTTCCTTTGCCAGGCGAAGTCCGGCGAGCAACGCTTCGTATTCGGCCTCGTTATTGGTAGCTTGGAATTCAAACCTTATGGCACTCAAGATTTTATGGCCTTCTGGGCTGATCAGCATTAATCCAGCCCCCGAGCTTTGCTCGTTAGAGGATCCGTCCACATAAAGCTCCCAAACTCGGTCACCTGCTAGCTCCTCGTACTCTGGCACTGGCCCCGTAAATTCCACAATGAAGTCTGCAAGTGCCTGGGCCTTGAATGCTGTTCTAGGTCTGAATTCTATGTCGAACTGAGCGAGCTCGATGGCCCACTTGAGGAGTCTGCCAGAAGTATCTGCTTTCTGAAGGACTTGCCTGAGAGGGTACTGCGTGAAGACCTCAATTTGATGAGCTTGGAAGTAGGGACGTAGCTTCCTGGAGGCAGTTACCAGACAGTACGCGAGCTTCTCCATCTGTGAATACCTGGTCTCCGCATCAACCAGCCTTTTACTGATATAATATACAGGCAGCTGCATCTTATCCTCTTCTCTTACCAAGGCCGCGCTGAGTGCGTGCTCAGAGACTCCCAGATACAAGAATAACTTCTCCCCATCCTTCGGCTTGGACAGGAGAGGAGCTTGGCCCATATACTCCTTCAGCTTCTGGAATGCCTCTTCGCAATGCTCATTCCATTCAAAGTTCTTGGCTTTCTTTATGGCTTCGAAGAACGGCACACACCTGTCAGTGGCTTTTGAGATGAAACGGCTCAAAGCCGTGACCTGGCCTGTGAGGCTCTGCACATCTTTGATTCTGGAGGGGGACCTCATTTCCACGAGCGCCCTGATCTTCTCTGGATTGGCCTCTATCCCTCTGCTGTTCACCATGAAACCAAGGAACTTACCAGATGCTACCCCAAATGCACACTTCAGCGGGTTTAGCTTCATCCGGTAGCTTCTGAGGACTCTGAACGTCTCATCCAGATCGCGGACATGATCTACCGCTTTCTGGGACTTCACCAGCATATCATCTACGTACACCTCCATAGTTTTCCCAATCAGGTCTTGAAACATGGCGTTGACTAGGCGCTGGTAGGTTGCTCCTGCATTCTTCAGTCCGAATGACATCACCTTGTAACAGTATAAGCCCCTATCGGTGACAAAAGAGGTGTGTTCCTCGTCCTGCGGGCTCATGGGAATTTGGTTGTATCCTGAGTAGGCGTCCATGAAACTTAGGAGTTGATGTCCCGACGTCGCATCTACCAGCTGGTCAATCCTGGGCAATGGGAAACTGTCCTTCGGGCAGGCCTTGTTCAGGTCGGTGAAGTCAATACAAGTTCTCCACTTTCCGTTCTTCTTCTTCACGAGGACTGGATTGGCGACCCAAATGGGATAACGAGCTTCCCTAACGAACCCGTTAGCTAGCAACTTCTCGACCTCCTCCTTCAGAGCTGCATAGCGTTCTGGTGTCATTGGCCTCCTTTTCTGTCGGACTGGCCTGTGCTGGGGGTTTATATTCAGTCGGTGACACATAATACCTGGGTCTATCCCCACCATATCCTCATGGTTCCAGGCAAAGACATCGAGGTTTCTCTTCAGGAATTCTACGAGCTCGGACTTCACTTCTGGCAGCAGATCTTTTCCTATCTTCACATATCTTTCTGAGTCCGCCTCACTGACTCGCACATCCTCTAACTCCTCAACGGGTCCTGTGGCCCTGTCTGCATCCACTTCGCGGGGGTCTAGGTCGTCACTCACCCCACTTTCAGAGGCAGCTCGCGGTTGGCCACCCGAGACCACATTTACTTTCTTTCCCCGAACTCCCATCTTTACTGCATCTTCATAACATCTCCTGGCTAACTGCTGCTCGCCCTTGACACAGCCTATTCCATTGGGAGTCGGGAACTTGACTGTCAGCGTTCTGGTTGAGGTGACCATGTCTAGATCATTCATCGAAGGTCGCCCCAATACCACGTTGTACGCTGAAGGACTCTTGATAATAAGGAAGTCTGTAAGAACTGTAGCTTGTCGTCCTGGCTCCCCGAGGGTGAGAGGTAACTTGATCTGGCCGATTGGTACCACTGCATCTCCCGTGAATCCATAGAGGGGCTCCGGCGAGGGTATCAACTGCTCAGCTCCTAAACCCAACTGGTCATAGCAGTCCTTATACATGACGTTGACTGAGCTGCCAGTGTCGATCATTATCCTCCGCACCTCGACATTACTGATCTGAGCTCTGATTACAATGGCATCATTATGGGGCCAGCGCACTCCCCTCTCGTCCTCCTCCGTGAACACAATGCTATCTGAGGACGCCTTTGCCCTTTTGGTGGGTCCCTCGACTCCTCCATATTCTGCCAGTAGGGTATGGTTGGCCTCCCGGACATACCTCTGGTGCGACCTGTTAGATGTACCTGCCACATGAGGTCCACCGTAAATGGTAAAGATCGTTCTTACAGCAGGCTCGAGCTCGGGCTCTTGAGCTCGCTGAGGCTGCTGCTGCTCGGGCTGCTGGTCTTGCCCCTGAGGTCGTTGGTTCTGAGGTCGCCTTCCAGCGGGCTGTATTACATATTCTCCTAGGCGGCCTCGTCTTATGAGTTCCTCGATGGCATCCTTCAACCGCCAACAGTCTGATGTATTGTGCCCGTTCTCGTTGTGGTAGGCACAGTATTTTTTCGGATCCCGACGTCGGTTAGGGGGTCCAGTCGGAGGTGGCTTCCCAAAGTTCTCCCTGTTTCTTTCTGCGGCGAAGATCCTGTCCTGCCTGTCCGATAACAGACTATAGCTGTCATATCTGTTCTGGCGCCTGGGCCTCTCCATCCTTGGCCCTGGCCTAGCTCGCTTTGCCACTACATTGGCCGACTGGTTCCTCGGCTCCCCTGGCCTGTCACCACCAGGATTCTTCCTTTTCTCACGATGGGAACCACTTGCTTCACCCCGCTGACCACTGGGTTTCTTAGCCCCAAAGGCTTCTTCCCATCTGACTTCTTTAGCTGCCCTGTCGTAGAACTCCCCCAGATCCTTCACAGGGGATTTGTATATGCTTTTATACAGCTTCCCATCTTTCCTGAGCCCTGCAGAGATAGCTGTTAAAATACTCTCATCAGAGGGTGTTTCCACATTACTCACCTCCTCTCTGAATCGAGTAATATAGTCCTTTAGGGATTCATTTTGTCTCTGAAAAATGGTTGCGAGGTGGCAGGCTGGCGCGAGCTGTTTCCTTAATGCCTTATACTGGTCCAGAAACCTCTTCTGACATTCTCTCCAGCTCTCGATGCTGCGGGCTGGAAGGCGATTGAACCAAGCTCGCGGGGCGTCCCCTAGAGTAACTGGGAACACTCGGCATTTGACCAGCGGGTCATCTGTCTGAAGATCCATCTGCACGTTGAAGGCATCCAAATGGTCATAGGGGTCCGTTCTGCCGTCATATTGAGGGATACTGGGGAGCTTGAACTTTGCTGGTAAAGGCACTGTCTCAATCTCCCGAGTAAATGGTGCTCTGCGGTTGTCCCGCTCTTCCCCAGTCCGGCCTCCGGGTCGGGCTTCCAACTGCTGGACCCTCTGCAACAACTCTTCGACTACTGGGTCCTGGGTCAATGACCGCCGACTGGGATTCCATCTACTGGTACTCTCCTGCTCCCCAAAGTAACGGTTCCGCGACCTACCTTCTTCACTGAGTGCTTCTGCGTGTCTGGCAGCCCTCCTCGGCCCGGGCTCATAACCTGCACGATACCCGCGGACTCGCTCTGGCCCTCGACTACCTTCCTCGCGTCTGGCTCCCTCGATACTTGCCCTCGCCCTTATCTCGTTCTGGCGAGGTGGGATCCCCTGCTCTCGGTTCCGCTCTCTGATTCTCCTTGGGTGCAAGTTCGAAGAGCGGGCTGATCCCTCGGTAAGCGACCTCTCCCTTATGGCTACCCCTTCTGGAGTTGGTATCTCTTCTGAAGGTTGGCGGCGAGCTCTGCCTGGAGGTGCTGCATTTGCCTGCCTCGGCGCCACGTGGGCTTGGACTTCCACCAACGCCCTCACCGTTGTTGTCAACTCCCTCACTGCGTCCTCCAGAGCTCGCTGGCGCTGCTGCCATTCCTGAGCGACCTCGTTTCCTGAAGGTGAAGCGCTCTGCTCTGCTTGGATTTCACGTCGTTCTTCTGCTACTCCGACACTCCTCATTGCTTTGATCCTAGCCATAGCAGACAAGTACAGATGAAAATGACGTAGTAACTAATTGGAGATTACCAGGTCGCTGTTGGGCCCTCCTTCTAGCGCCAAAAGATGTTAACGTTCGGAAACGGTCAACCAGAGATTCTGGGGCCCAAACGGCGGACTTGGTAATTAGGATCGGTTGTACTGGTTGAAAGACAATAAATGATGCTATTAATGAAGTGTTAGGTTGGTGGCGATTAACTCAGGTGAAGGAATGTCGGTCTTGGTTGTTGGTCGGATTCAATAAGGTGGTTGATGAGCAATTAAAGAGGGAGAGAGAGAAAGGAAGAGAAGATACACAAGGGTCTTTACGTGGTTCGGTGACTGCACCTACATCCACGGCCACTCTGGAAAAAATTCCGGCAGAGTGATAGTTCTCTAGTGTGTTAAGCTTGTTTTTACAGTGAAAATGTCTCCCCTCTTTATAGAGGAAGGGAGCTCACAATAAAATAATACAAAGGAAAAGTCTACACGTAATAGGCAACAGCTAGTTTCAACTAATCCTGACATTGCCATGCTGCATTAATTGTAAAGGTAATGATGATTTCCTCCCTGCACAAGTCTGCATTAATTATACCTGCAGAGGTCTTCACTTCATTAAATGCTACTGGGTAATTGTACAGGCAGTTTCCGGCGGAAAATCATGGGAGTTGGTAACTCTGACATCTTGCCATGCACGGTTCCTATTGAGGAAAACTTTGGGTCAAACAGGGGGTGCGTCCTGGAGGAAAGAGAAGGCGGCCTGGAGGTGGACGCGAGCTCGCGAGCTCGCGACCTCGCGGGCTCCTCGAGCTGAAAGCAGTGGCAGGAAATCATGTTGGAGGACTGTTGCTGATTCGCGATTTGAGCGACCTCGCGGGCTGGGCTTGCAGTTGCTGGTCTCGTCTTTGGGCTTTCTGGGCCCTTGCTTCTGTTCAAGCTAAATGGGTCGTGCACTGGCCCATTTAGGCCGAACCAGAAAATGGGCATAACAACCCCTAACTAATTTTTGGCGTAACTGACATAGTTACCCCTACTTTTATGGGAAAAAACTTTAAAAACTTAAAAAATCTTAACCATTCATCTTGAAAATGAATGGTTGGGATCTATTTAATTTCAAATATAAATATATATTTTTTCAAATGGATCGCAATCGTCCATCTGAAAGATAGACGATCAAGATCAATTTGAAAAAAACAAAAAAAATTAAATTCATTTTTAAAATTTGAAAATAATTAAATTTTAACTATAAAAAATAATGGTAAATATATATATATATATATATATATATATATTTCAAATGGATCTAAGTTGTCCATTTCAAAGATGAATTATCAAGATCAAGTTGAAAAAAATATAAAAAAATAAAAAAGTTGAAAATTTAAAAAAAAATTAAAAAAATGGATATCCAACCCATATTGAATCTCTATCGTTCATCAAAATTGATGAATTGTGGAGATCCAATCCAGGTTGGACCTCCATCTAGTTCATTAATCTTGATGAACGGTGAAGATTTAATATGGGTTGGATCTTCATTTTTTCATTTTTTGTTTAATTTTCAACTTTTTTTTTTTTTATATTTTTTCCACATTGATCTTGATCATCCATTTTTGAAATGGATGACTTAGATCCATTTGAAAAATATATGTTTTTTATAGTTAAAATTTAATTATTTTCAAATTTAAAAAATGAATTTAGGTTGGATCTCTACCTAGTTCATCTTCCTTACGCCATTTATCATCATCATCATTAGATGAAGCCTTCGACACTCCAATAATTGAAGCTCAAACACAACACAAAAATAAAACCATACAAAATTCAAAAGAACAAAATTGAATTAGACATTTGTGACAACCCAACCATTTATGCTAATCAATCAAGCGAACCCACTATCACTAACACCCAAACTAATAACAAATCTCCAAAAAAAAATAAAAAATAAAGTTGGAGATGAAATTGAAGATCTAGGTTCAAAACCCAGTTCTTCATTCTTCAAAAATGAAGAATAAACAAATCAACCTTACCTTATTCATCAACCTTTTCCAATCCATCATCTTTTTCATAAACCTTACCCTTATTCGTCATCAATCAACCTTACTCAATCCATCACAACATTACAAAAAAAAAAAATCTATTAAAAATAAAAAAAAAAAATCTATTAAAAAAACAAAAAATTACTGGGTGGTCTCTCGATGCTGCAAACCAATTTAGGTTTCATTGGTGGAAAACCTTAACTGGATCTCCATAATGGACACCCCCTATTTCTGGGTCTCCATGATGGAGACCACGTCAATATCCACAAATGGTCTTTATCTCAGAACTGTAACAACCATGGTCATTTATGTGTGTATGGTCATTTATGTGCCACAACCATCGCGTAGCTATGAGAACTGTGGTCGTTCTAAAACAAGATGAAGAAGAAGAACAAGTGCCGCCACAAATATGGAAAGAAAGAGAGGGGATAGGTGTGTGAATGTCCTTATAGGTGTGTTTGTATCGAGAGGTTGAGATGATGTTGTTTTGGTTATGGATTTATGATGAAGAAGAAGAACAAGATGAAGAAGAGGAACGAGAGCCGCTAGATGTTTGTGATGTTCAATTACATAAAGAACACTAATTTCTTCATCTATATATATATTTTTTCAATTGTTTTGATTTTTTTTTTAATTCTTTTGATCTCCACCATCCAACTTGTTTTTATTTTTAAGAAAATGTTAAAAATTATTTTTTTTAAAAAAAAAATTAAAACTATGTTTTGTTTTTTAATTTTAAAATATTTAATATTTAATTTATTTTATACTTTTTAAAATTTTAAATAATTTTAAATAGATCTCTACTGTCCATTTAATCTAAACAGTCTATTAATTAATATAATTTTTAAAGGAAAAATAGAAAAAAGAAATGACCAAAATACCTTTATTGAAGTTAATTGTGATGATCAACAACAATCAAATCGTTAATGTAGGGGAGAATGTTGTAATAAAAGACAAACGTTGTTTTTGTTTGTAATAAGATATATGTCTAAAAAGTTTTGAGTAATTCGCTCAAATAAAAATTGCTATCAAACAAATTAAAAAAAAAAAAACTCTCTTTCATCCTAATATATCAAGAGTTCAAATCTCACCCATGTTGTAAAATATAAGGTATGAATAGTTTTCTCTGAATTTAATTCATTTGTTATTTGACTTGTATATAAACCTTGTAATCTCTAACTCAACATAAATGGATAAAACAGTTGTTGGCCATAACTATTATAACCAAATTCTACTGTCATTTAGCCGAAGGAAAATATTGATTGAAGAATTAGAATCCTATTGGTTGAAGAATTCTATTGAGTGAAGACTCTAGATCAAGTTTTCTTCGAGAATAAATAGAGGTTTGAAAGGGAAACCAAATGGGGGATTCGGAGAGAGATCACAAAGAGAGAATAAGAGAGCTTGGGAAACACTTTGAGAGACTTTGTAAAGCTGCATTGTTCTGGTATGCAGTGAAAAGGGGTTAACAGGATTACATCCTCTGTGTGTGTAAAGCTTGTAAAGAATCTTTGTAATTGTTTAATATATAAGAAACTTCGATCATTCCCGTGGACGTAGGCATTCTTGTCAAACCATGTAAATCCTGTGTAATTTCTTTGGTTGATTGCTTTTGGTTAAGTGTGGGGTTGTTTATTGGTAGGAAAACATAACAAGTGGCATCATCTGTGGGAACGCAGATCACGATCATGGAAACTACTACCAAGTTCAACATTGAGAAATTTACTGGTAAGAATGACTTTGGGCTGTAGAGGGTCAACATGAGAACCTTGCTGGTTCAGCAAGGGGTTGTGGATGCATTAACAAATGTTTCAGCCTTGCCCGTCGATCTTTCGAATAAAGAAAAATCTGATATGATGGAAAAGGCTTGTAGTGCAATAATCTTGAGTCTTGGAGACGTAGCACTATGAGAGGTTTCAAGGGAGAAGACTGCTCAATCAATGTGGCTCAAATTGGAGCAACCCTACATGACAAAGTCATTGGCAAATAGGTTGTATATGAAGCAAGGGTTGTACTCTTTCAAGATGAGTGAGGATAAAATGATTACAAAGTAGATTGATGATTTCAATAAGATCATTGATGATCTTGAAAACATAGATGTTACTTTGAATGATGAAGACAAGGCTTTGCTCCTCTTGAATGTCATTCCAAAGAAATATGAACATTTTAAGGATGCAATGCTCTATAGGAGAGATCAAACCATAACTCTTGAAGAAGTATAGTCGGCAATCAAGGCGAAAGAACTCCAAAGAAAATTAGGAGAGAAGAAAGAAGGAAATGCAGAAAGTTTGATAGCCAGGGGTAGACCTGAAAAGAGAGACAACAAGAATTTTAAAAATTAGGTAAGATCGAAATCTACAAAGGGTGGAGGATCAAACTCTACTCGAGGATCATTAAAATGCTTTCTTTTCCATAAAGAGAGATATTTTAAAAGAGATTGCCCTGAAAAGAAAAGAAAAAAAGCAATAAGGAAAGACTAAAGAAACGGGTGATGTTGCTGTTGTATATGATGATTATAACTTTGCAGATGTTCTTGTTGTTAGAGAAGCAGAATCACATAAGGAATGGATTATGGACTTAGGTTGCTTTTTTCATATATGCCCAAATACATATTGGTTCGAATATTTGGAAATAATTAATGATGGCTCAGTGTTACTTGGAAATAACAAGACATACAAAATCATTGGAATTGGGACTATTTGAATTAGAATGCATGATGGGATAGAGAGAATTTACAGCCTATAAGGTACATTCCTGAGTTAAAAAGGAATCTTATATCTCTTGGTATGTTAGATGTGAATGGTTACAATTTTAAAGCTGAAAATGGATCTTTAAAAGTCCTTAAAGTTTCCATGGTTGTCATGAGGGGTGAAAGAAAGAAGGGTCTATATATTTTTTAGGGTAGGACTGTGATAAGAGTGTCTTCTAGTGTAACACAACCTAAAGCAAACAAAGCTAGACTTTGGCATATGAGATTAGGCCATATGAGTGAAAAGGGGTTAGTAGAACTGTCAAAGCAGAACTTGCAGTGTGGAGACAAAATTAACAAGCTAGAATTTTATGAACAATGTATCTTAGAAAAAGCTACGAGGGTAAAGTTTACCAATGCAATACATACCACATCAAGACCTCTTGATTATGTGCATTGTGATTTGTGAGGGCCTTCAAAAACCCAAACTCATGAAGGTGGTAGTTATTTCTTTTTAATAATAAATGATTTCTCTATGAGGGTATGAGTTTATATCATCAAGCAAAAGAGTGAGGCTTTTGAGACGTTCAAAAAATAGTTACAACTCACTGAGAACAAGAGTACCAAGCTGAAACATTTGAGGACAGACAATGGGTTAGAGTTTGTTTCAGAACATTGTAATGAGTTTTGCAGAAAGAGAGGCATTGAAAGGCATAGGACTATAAATGGAACACTCTAACAAAATGGTTTGACTGAGAGAATGAATAGAACCCTCTTAGAAAGGGTGAGATGTGTGCTATTGAATGCAGGATTGCCAAAAAGCTTTTGGGGAGAAGTTGTATCTACTGCCAGCTACTTAATCAATAGGTGTCCATCAGCTGCCATTAATTTCAAAACCTTTATGGAGCTATGGAGTGGATATCCTGCAAATTATGAAAACTTGAGAGTTTTTGGATGCATAGCTTACGCTCACATCAAACAAGACAAGTTGGAACCAAGGGTAAAAAAGTGAATTTTCATAGGTTATCCCCAAGGTGTAAAAGGTTTCAGATTATGAAATCTAGAACCTGAAAGAAAAAAGTGTTTTGTGAGTAGGAATGTGGTGTTTGATAAGACAAAAATGGGAAATTTGGTGAGGTACAAGAGTGAAGAAAGTTCTAATAAACATTTAGAAGATATTCAAATTGAGATGGAGCTACAAGGACAAGCTGAAGTTCAAGAAAGAGCTGCGACTCATGATAAACTCAACTTGATAATACTGAAGAATAACAAGCAACAAAAATTACCACAAACCTACAAAACTATAGCTTGGTAAAGGACAGACAAAGGAAAGCAATCAAGCCTCCATTAAGATATGGTCATACTGACTTTATCTCTTATGCTTTTAATGTAGTAGAAGAGATTGATTTCCAAGAGCCAAAAACATACCTGAAAGTTGTCAAGAATGCGAAAAAACAGTTTTAGTTGAAAGCTATGGAAAAAGAAATAGCTGCCCTGATGAAGAACCAAACTTGGCAACTTGTGGATAGACTAAAGAACCGAAAGGTAGTGGGCTTAAAGTGGATTTTCAAGAAAAAGGAAGGTATCCCAGGGGTTGAGAAGGCAAGGTACGAAGTCAGGTTGGTAGCTAAGGGATTTACACAAATTGAAGGGGTAGACTTCAATGAGATCTTCTCACCTATAGTCAAGTACTGTTCCATTCGAATTCTCCTTGCATTAGTTGCTCAAAATGACCTTGAATTGGAGCAACTAGATGTCAAGACAGCCTTCTTGCATGGAGAGTTAGAGGAGACCATTTACATGAGTCAACCAGAAGGCTTTATAAAACTTGAAACCAGAAATAAGGTTTGCCTCCTTAAGAAATCTCTGTATGGGCTCAAACAAAGTCCAAGACAATGGTACAAACGGTTTAATGAGTTCATGTTGAGAATTGGATACTCAAGATGTAACTATGACAGTTATTGTTATCTGAAAAAAGAAGGAGGCAAAGTGAAAGTCTACTTGTTTCTATATGTAGATGACATGTTGGTTACAAGAGATAGTGTGGAGCAAATTCAAAAGTTGAAAAGAATGTTAAATGAGGAGTTTGAAATGAAGGACTTAGGGGCAACCAAGAGGATTCTTGGCATGGAAATTACAAGGAACAGGCAACAAAGGAAGTTGTTCTTATTTCAGAAGTCCTATCTAGAGAAGGTGTTGTACAGGTTCAACATGCATGAATCAAAGAGTGTAACCACTCCACTTGGGTAACATTTTAAACTCTTAATTATACAAGTACCTGAGAGTGATGAAGAAAGGGATAAAATGGCACATGTCCCTTATATAAGTGTTGTAGGAAGTATAATGTATGTCATGGTGTACAACAGACCAGACTTGGCCTACGTAGTGAGTTTGGTCAATGGATTCATGGCAAGTCCTGGTATGAAACATTGGGAAGCTCTCAAGTGGATACTTAGGTACTTGAGAGGTTCTATCAACCTTGGTTTGTTGTTTAAAAGGCAAGAAGAAAACCAGGAACGATTGGTTGGATAAGTGGATTCTGACTATGTAGGGAGTTTGGATACCAAGAAGTCACTAACTGTATATATATTCACTCTCTTTAGGACTACTATAAGTTGGAAAGCAAATCTGCAATCTATGGTAGCTCTATCAACCATGGAAGTTGAATACATTGCTGTCACAGAGGCAATCAAAGAAACAATGTGGTTACAAGGGATGATTGATGAATTGGGGATCAAACAGAAGGTGATCATAACATATTGTGATAATTAAAGCATAATACACCTGACAAAACATCAGGTCTTCCATGAGAGGTCTAAACATATTGATGTTAAGCTACACTTTGTGAGGGATATCATAGGGAAGAGATCAGTTAAGGTGGAAAAAATTCCAACTAAAGACAATCCTGCTGACATGCTCACAAAGGGATTGCCTTCAACCAAGTTCAGACACTGTCTGGACTTGGTAAACTCTTATGAAGGTTGAAGCCCTTAGGGGCTTATTGAGGGATCAAAGAGGAAGCAAGGATAATTTACAGTCAAGGTGGAGAATTATTATTTGACTTATAAATAAACCTTGAAATCTCTAGCCTAACATAAACGGATAAAACAGTTGCTGGCCATAACTATTATAACCAAATTCTGTTGTCATTCAGCTGGAGGAAAATATTGATTGAAGAATTAGAATACTATTGGTTGAAGAATCCTATTGATTGAAGACTCTAAATCAAGTTTTCTTTGAGAATAAATAGAGGTTTGAAGAGGAAACCAAATGGGGGATTCAGAGAGAAATCACAAAGAGAGAATTAGAGAGCTTGGGAAACACTTTAAGAGACTTTGTAAAGTTGCATTGTTCTGGTATGCAGTGAAAAGGGGTTAACAGGATTACATCCTGTGTGTGTAAAACTTGTAAAGATTCTTTGTGATTGTTTAATATACAAGAAACTTTGATCATTCCCTTGAAAATAGGCATTCTTGCCGAATCACGTAAATCCTATATAATTTCTTTGGTTGATTGCTTTTGATTGTTTTTGGTTAAGTTTGAGGTTGTTTCTTGGTAGGAAAACATAACACCATCTTTTCACCATAAAAAAGGAAAAAGAAAAAGAAACCTTCAAATTTTTAATTGCCATAAGACAAATCAAATGAAAAATTAAATAGTCTCTCATCATTATTTCCAAATTTTCTATATTCAACACGATAGAGATCTTTCTTCATCGACATCTACAAAGATTTCTTCCTTAGCAAAAATTAAATTTACACCAGCACCACCATCTGATGTTTTCATCAACAATATCATATATGAAAAAATAATAATAATAATTGTTCATTATTATTATCAGTTTCACCATATCTCTCTTCATTAATGTCAACAAAAAAACAATTACACATCTCCTACTCTACACCCAAATATGTATTTATGAACTCATCATCTCTATAATACCAAAACCCTAGTCCGCCACCCTAGCATCAAAAATCCAATATCCAATTGCAATTTAACATCAATCTCCTTCCTAGTTCATACTCCTTTTTTTTTTTTTTTGGTGTGCAAAAGAGGTATGAATAAAAAAATAAAATTTTCATGTGTGAATCTATAGAAAAAAAGAGAAGAATGGAAGAGACAAACATAGAAGAGGAGTTGAGAGAGAGGCCTAGTAATGGTTTTTGGAGATGAGAGGTCTAGTAGTGATTTTTATTTTTATTTTTATATTATATTGATTTTTAATTATAATAATTGATACTTTTCAAAAAAAAATTATTGTAATTTATTGTTTTATTTAAACATTTAATTTCATATAATTATATGTTTACCCTTACTTTTTAAAACAACAAATAGAGTAAATTAATGGTACGAGATTTTTTGACATTTTTTGAATCATTAAGGGGGAAAATGATGATTCGCTAATCATCAAGTGATAAAATGAAAATAACACATCCAAACTATCGAAATATGAATTTCAAGAAAATAAATATGAAACAAAATTAAAGAACACTAAAACAATTAATATGCTAATTCACAACCAAGAAGATAATGGTTTGGAGCTACAATTTCATCCAACCAATCCACTGCACCTATATTTCCACTGTTAATTATCTCATTCTTATTATGAGCTTAATTGGGTAATACTATAGTTTATGCCAGCCTCTTTTGAGCATTAAGTAAGTATGTTCGTATTAAACACTCATCTATATTTCTATGTTGGATGGTCAATACAAACTCATTATAAATAAGTCTCCACACATGATTACACATAACACAAGTATATTTCTATCCTATATGTCATATGTCATTCTATTAACGTCTAAACACAAGAGTTCCTCTTTTAAGCTCACTCAAGGTTATTAAATCTCTTAAACTAGTAATCAAGTAATCTAAGAGCCATAAGTTCAAAATAGAATAGAACTTGAATAATGAAAATTCAATTAATCAAAAAAAAAAAAAAAAAACAATGTGAGTTTCACGGATTAAAGTTACATTGTAACTCTAGATAATAAACCTAAGTCATCAACAATGTAACACAAATCAAACCAATCAAACAAACAACTAACATTATCATTAACAATTAAAATCAAGGCATAAGAATAGAAAATCTCATGGTAGTAGTGTGATTCCACTGTCACCAAGAATCGGCCACCATTCCACCAACGAAATCTTCATTTCTCCCATGTCGTTTTGTACTAAATCTGTAAGCAATGATGGGTTGCTGTTGATCTCCAAATAGGTTGATGATGCACTACTTTTCTGCTCCGAAATCTCTTTTCTACGGGCTGTTTTGAGCCGTTTTCGAGGGCTGTCTTCACCTGCTGTTAAGGGCTGTTATGTACTGATTTGTAGCTCGAAACCAGCCTCTAATCTCCACTTCAAAGCCCTTGAAAAAGCTGTGTCAAAGGAGGACGAAGGCTGTCGTAGATCTGGTTCCAAATCGGCTCGAGACCAGTGGCGGACCCAGACAGTTATTTTAGGGGGGCACCTTATAATAAAGTAAAATAAAATAAAAATTAAAGATAAAAATAATTATAGTTCATATGAATTTTTTTACTTGTAAATTTTATCATATAAAATAGTTTATATAGAAAAAAATAATTCACGATATATTTTTATCATATTTTTTTATGGTTTGAACTTGTATACGATGTATATTTTGGAATTAAACCACAAACTAGGGTTTATCATAAAAAATGTTATGTATTACGATGGGGAATTAAATCATACACGGTGCATATTTTTTAAAAAAGAAAAAAAAGAGGAAAAAAATGATGTGTTATGATAATTAAAAAAAAAAAATTATCTGTTATGATGGGGAATTGAACCATGATGATATATAAAAAGGAAGATAAAATCTTATGGCACTAACACATTTTTATATTCATTATCTAATTTATTTTAAAAATTATATATAAAATAAAATGGTGCATTTTTGTTAAAAATAAAAAAGGGGAAAAAATATTTTGTTGTCCTGGAGTTTCGAACCCAATAACAAGTACTAAAAGGTGGGCCTTTCACCCACACCACCATCTTCTGCAGGTGAGTGTGTACCCTTTAAACATTATATATAATATAACAATGTTTCTTTTTAAAAATGATTGAGGAAAACATCCATGTTATCATGGGAGATCAAACCCATACCTATAGGTTAAGAAAACACGCCTCTAGCCAGCAGCGCTGTTCGAGCGATACTGTTGTTATCTACTTCAAATAATATATAATATATATTATGTATTCAAATATTTAACAACTCATATTATTAACTTAATTGATTTTTAAAAAATTTTAGGGGAGGCACGTGCCCCCTCTGGCCCTAACGTAGGTCCACCCTTGCTCGAGACACTATCCAAATACTACAAACTAGGGGCTGTTTTGTGCAGAACATGCACCCCAATGCCAGCCTTCAGCTTCACGTCCAAACCTTCCAAAAACTACACTCAAAACCAACTAAAAGATGTTGCAAAACAGATTTGAAGGGACTGCTAAAGATCTCTCAAAAATCTGCAGCAATTTACGTTCAAAATCCCCTTAGAACCACGTTTGATCTCTCTCTGACTCTCTCTCCTTTCTATGTGTTTTTTCAGGTCCGCTCAAGGTTATGAAAAGCTGCATTTCCCTCCCTTAAATCACCATTTTATAGTGTCAAATTAGGGCATCAAAACTGGTGTTTCAGATCTGCATGTAACAGCCTCTTCACACCAGTTTTTTGCTGCGTATCGCAACCGACGATGGCGAGCTGTCCTTCGCGTTTGCGGGACGCGACCAGCCTCTGCACGCTGCATGTTCTTCATGTTTGGCTTCTCATGCATGGCTTTTGTTTGTAATTGGCATAGGCTGCGCGTGAATGCTAGCTTCATGGGCTTGAAATGTTACTTGGGCTCGTGCTAGTCAATTCTTCATGCCCTGCTGCTGGTCTCTCCACTTTGGACTTTAATTTTTCTATTTTTGGGCCCGAATTTGTGCTTCATGGACTGATTATCTCGGCTGAAAACTTTCGTTGACGTGAACTTGATTTAATTCTTGGAATTATGACCACCCCATGTAATCCATTGCTTTTCTAATTGTAACCCTTGCACGATTTGACTTTGAAATAATAAAATTTCCTTGAAAATCTATCACTTTACTCATCAACCCTTTTATGACTCACCTACATAAAATAATATAAAACATATCAAAATAATTAAGATTTATTCAAGTTCTCATCACAAAAATGAGATTTATGAGCATGAAATCATAATATATTTTATTATCATAAAAAACCATGTTAAATTACCGAACATCTAACTTGCAAACTGTTAGGTACAAATGTTAACAAAAAATGAAATTAAACTGCCAAACATCTAACCCCAAAACTACTAGGCACGAATATTGTGTGTGAAAAACCATGTTAAACTATCAAACATCTAACCCAAAAATTGTTCGGTGTAAATGTTCTCAAAAAGTCGAATTTAATCACCAATCATTTGATCACACTAAAATATATCATGATTTTATACTAAATTTCCTAGCTTTGGTGATGATTTGTCAAGTGAATTATGGTTATCATGGGATGTTTTCTTAGTATTTTATGTAGATAAGTCGTGGAAGGTTATGACAAGCAAATTGAAGTGCTTTCAAGGCAAATTCAAGATAAAAGGTCTGAGAGTCTCACTAGTTTAAGTTTTCAAAAAAAAGGAGATGAAATAGCAATTTTCACTTTTGGGTTGAAAGATATGTTGCCTTGTGTGGGTTTGTATGAAGTGCACAGTTTGAGTTACATTAACCCTAAACTATCTAATTAAAGCCCATATGTCTAGTTTTTGTAATTGTTGACGGTTTATGAATTGAAGTTTTCTAAAGAAAGTTATGGCTGATTTAGTGCTTGAAGGTCAGGTTGTCACAAATTGTAATCGTGAGTTGTAACTTACGATAGCAAGTAGTGAGAGCGACTAGTGTTTATCACGAGTTTGTGTCGAGGGATACAAGTAGAGATAGCAAGTCACGATTAGTGATGGGAAAGAATCCTAGTTCAGTGAGGAGACTTGAAGCACACCAACTTCTAACCTTACTTTGCCCGTATAAATAAATGCTTAAAAGCACATCTTCAATAACTTTGGCAACCCAAAAAACATAGCAAAATGAGAGAGTTTAAGGAGAGCTTGAAAGTGGTTTTAAGAGGCTTTTGGACATCAAATTACATATTTGTTTTTTGACAACCCTCAACCACCATTCCGCGCAGCTTTTGGAGACGTTTTTAGAGTTGCTTACCACACCATCACCAACATTGAAAGCACAAGAATCAAAACACCCCTACAACAACAAAGAAGTGAAGGAGAATCAAATTGGAGGAGAGGATTTTGACCTTTTTAATGAGGGGAATCACTCCCACTATAGGAAATTTGCTCTTTGGTAATGTCATTTATATGTCACCAAAGCTTAACTCGATGTTGCCAAATGATTTTAGTGACACCAAAGCAAGTGTCTCCATCTCGTCACCCTAGCCTTGTCATTAAAAAGTATAGGTGATGTTTTAGGATATATGTCTCAAAAGAACTACTTTTTGTTACACAAGTATAGTGTCACCATAATCTCAAAATAATGCAATTCATTACACATCGAAACACTTTTAACATTACTTCATATAAGTCACGAAAAGTAAATTTATTTTCAAACTAATTTTATTTTATTTTATCTTAAAGTAAAAAATATATATTTAAATAATTTTTATCATAATATAAAATATATATTTAAACAATTTTATTTTTCATAAAAATTTAAAATGTATGTATAAATTAATCTTTAGTAATTAAATGCAAATTATTACTAATTTGAATATAATTAGATAATTTTAAATAAATTTGTATTTTTAAAACATATATTTTACATCTAGCTATACTTTAATTGACCTAAGTTATTTATAAATAATAATTTTTTCCTTGATAATTAAATTATTTAATTGTTTAATGTATAAAATTAAGTTGGATACAAATACTCAAACTGGAACGATTTTATATTTAATTTCCAAAAATAAAAAGACTTACAATAAACATTCAGAATATATCATTGCGTCAGTTCAACTAGAAATCTTGATACTGGTAATAATAACTTTCACAAATATACAAGTACAAGGAAAATGAAAATGCTACAGCAGAATTTGATATGTCGAAACTGCTTGCAAAGTTTTAATATCTGCATCTACCATCTTTATCTGTGTACTTCCACATATATTTGTAACCCATCTTTATCTGCATACATTTACATAAAAAATAGGTGAAAGTCAATAAAAATAATATCAAATTTTGTATGTGGAAAAATATTAAAATAGCAAAACCCAACAAGCTTCATCAATTACCAATTCAAAAATAATAAAAGTTTAACTAAATAAAAAATAAAATAATTTAGATAATCCAAATTGTTATCAAGTCTAGACTCAAAGTGTTGTCACCATGATAAGATATGATATTGAAAATTTAGCAAGTAACTATTAAAACTCGTTTACTTTAATATTAACAATTGTTTTTTATTAAAAAATAAAATTATAGATCATTGACATAACTTCAAAAGTTAAGAACATATGCAAAATTTCATTGGTTTTCAAAACCAACAGGAATCTCCAAAGTTGACATCTGATATAATCTGATATCAAGAATACGATATTGAAATATTCTAACCATAATTTAAATACCACTATAAATAAAAAGAGATTCAAAACAACTAACCTCATTTGTAGTCTATTTGCAAACCAAAACTATAGCGAGTGTTTGAAGATCACAATCAAGGCTTGTTGCATTGTTTTAAGGAAATGATTTGAGAGAGATTTAAAGGGGAAAAAAAACAAAAGCAAAAGCAAAAAACAAAAGTAAAAGGCTATGAATAAAATGAACTAACCTCAATTGATTCAGCAAAATAAAATTTCTGAGTTGAGTGAAGATTTTTCCTTCATCGTTTCCTCCAAGAAAGAAGAAGAAAAAGAAAATTTTTTTATTCATCTACAGTTTCTATGTAGTTAAGAAATGAGGTTTTAGAAAGATAATGTTTGAAGTTTAGGATTATCAGGAAGTTTTTAAATATGAAAGTGGTGAAGGGAAAAATCGATTTTGAATTTAATACAGAAACGTGGATTTAAAAAAATTTTCCAAATAAAAACATATCTGATTGATGCTAGTAATAACAATTCAATAATTAAATTAATAAAATCAATTTTACTTTACATGATAATTGAATTGATCCATTTTGATTTGCAGATTTTTCACCACTTGATCTTCTTTACTATGACTCTTCACAAAAAAAACTGTGTGTGGACATAATCTCGAAGAATAAAATTATGAAATATTTTTATGAAAGATTATTATGTAGAAATCAAAAACAATTTTCTTGATTTATTTTGAGATGGGGTAATATGGTGTTTTTAATTAATGAAAGTTTTTTGTTCAAGTAGTCAAAAATTCTCTCTCTTGTTACAAACATAAAACACACTTTTTATAATGATAAGTTAGAGTTTTTCAATTTAACAAGAAATATAATTTCCTATTTAAATTGGAAAACATAGTTCATATCCAATATAAAATCAAATTCCTTATTGGTCCAGAACTCATTACTTTTAATTTAATGTGAAATCTAATTCTTATTAAAACTTCTTTACTTTAATTTAATTTAATATGGAATCTAATTCCAATTAAATTAAATTACCATTTCAATTAATTAAAAGATTTTTCATTAAATTAAATGATTCTAAATCATAAATAATTTAATGACACCATTTAAAATTGAACCTATAACCTCTACAGATAATTAATTAATTAACACTTAATTAAATAATTACATATATTTAAATAATTTGTGAATATGTCCATAAAATTTATATGTGATATTAACAATTGGACAATCCAATTATATTCTTTTATTTGTTTCTTTATGTGGTTGTGAGCTAGCAAGGGGATCAAATGGACCTACAATTTGAGCTCCAATAATATCGAAATTATTAATTAAACTCTTTAATTAAATAATTCACTATTATTAATCTCAGAGTTATTTCACTAAAAATCCAAGGTTGCACTCTCAAAGATTGTAAATGTTTTACACAATCTGAATTTTTAGTGTCCATCGATTTAATAATTTCATATGGTTCGATCTTCCATAAGTAGTTCATAATTAGAGTTAGGTCATTAAAGTCCGTTATACCTCTCTAGTTATATCTTATTCCAATAAGTATCATTGATTCTCTAATGAACAATATATTTATAACAACTTATGAACTTATCTTTCTGTTTACTCATAAACAGAAAGTCGAACGCTCTTATTGTTCAAGACCCAAATCACACTTTAAGGGAACTGCTCATCTACTTCTGATAAGAAGGAATGAATTTCAATATTGTGTAGAATGTTCCTAGTCATTTATTAAATCACATCTCCAAAATACGAAACTTATTGACCGTAAATCTATAATAATCTCACCCATGTAAATAAAAAGATATGACTCAACAAATAGGAATCTACAAAACACAAGGGATTAAGATCAATCCATATATAATCATCTAGTTGATAAATATGAATTTCTTTATTTAACGGATATTAATAAAAAATTTATTTTATTGTGGTCCAGTCCTATATAATCTCTATTATATAGGGTGCCTCCATTTTCATATTGCCACATGAACGATCTCGAATAAGATCATCGCATCAAATACAAAATGGATCACAGTTGTAGATTTATCATAAGCAAAGTACCTAACTTTATTTGCTTTCTACGGACTCTTTAAATTACTAATCTCAAACTAAATCCTCTTCTATATAACACTTATATCCTTAGTTTGAGACTACATAGGTAATCATGGATGTTACATGATATTTGTATGAAATAAACATTTCATAAATGCACATAAAAATAAATATATTTTATTTATTATTATGAAACAAATGCAATAGTAAGATATTGTAAAATAAGAACAAGGAATAAACATAAAGCATAAGAAGAATTTTGGGAGAGAGTTATTCTTTTATTGTTTCATTTCTTATGCAAGAATAATTCATACAAATTTATGTACCCTCTATTTATAGGTTAAAAATCATAAATGTAGGAAATAAAAAAGGCATAAGTTACACAATACATTAAGATACTATTATAATGATAATTATTTGAGAAATAATGATCTTTAATGTGGAGATTATAGAGAACATTAAGGTACACTTATAATAATAATTATTTGTGTGATAATGATCTTTAATGTGGAGGTTATAAAATACTAAAGGGTGACATCCAATTGATTTACAACATTCTCCCTTTAGATGTCCATCGTACAAAAAAATATACCTCATTAAAAACCTTTTTCAGGGAAAAACTCTATGGGAAAAAAAATCCTGATAAAGGAAAAAATAGTATATAATTCTTGTACGCAGTAACCTTCCCCTTATGCTAATATGTTTTCTTTTGGTGAATTTTAACAAAATTATCTAAATCGACGTATGTCAATCTTATTCACCAATTTCTCAAATGTTGTTGTAGGAAGTGCCTTTGTGAACAAATCTGTCATGTTGTCAGAAGAATGAATTTGATGAACGTCTATTTCTCTTTTATTCTGAAGTTCATGTGTGAAAAAGAACTTTGGTGAAATGTGTTTGATTCTGTCTTCTTTTATGTAACCTCCTTTGATTTGGGCAATATAAACTGTATTATCCTCATATAAAATTATTGAACTTTCTTTAACAAATAGAAGATCACATACTTCATGAATATGTTGAATCAGAGATCTTAGTCATACATGTTCTTGACTTGCCTCATGTAATGCTAATATTTCAGCATGATTTGAAGATGTGGCAGTTAGAGTTTGCTTTGTAGAACGCCAAAATATAGTAGTACCACGATATGTAAACAAATAACCTGTTTGAGATCATGTTTTATGTGGATCTGATAAATATCCAGCATCTGCATATCCGACCAATTCTGCCTTTGAATCATTTGAATAAAACAAACTCATATATGATGTTCCTCGAAGATAACGAAGTACTTGTTTAACATTATTCCAATGTCTTCGAGTTAGTGAAGAACTATATCTTGCTAGTAAATTAACAGAGAAAACTATATCAGGTCTTGTGCAATCAGCAAGATACATTAGTACATCAATAGCACTAAAATATGGTACTTTTGGACCAAGAATTTTTTCATTATCCTCTCGAGGACGAAAATGATATTTTTTCACATCAAGTGATCGAACAACCATGAGAGAGCTTATTGGATGAGATTTATCCATGTTAAAACGCTTTAATACCTTTTCGATATAAGTTGATTGATGAACAAAAATCCCTTTAGCTAGATGCTCGATCTGCAAGTCGAGAAAAAATTTTGTTTGGTCTAAATCTTTCATTTCAAACTCATTTTTCAAAAATGTTATCGTCTCTATGAGCTCTTCATGAGTCCCGATGATATTCAAATCATCAACATAAACTGCAATAATAGCAAATTCAGACTTTGATTTCTTAATAAACACACATGAACAAATTAAATTGTTAATATACCATTCATTCAAAAGATATTTACTGAGACGATTATACCACATGTTTCCAGATTGCTTTAATCCATACAAAGATCTTTGCAATTTAATCGAATACATTTCCTAGGATTTCAAATTGCATGTATCAAACATTTTCAGACCTTCAGGGACTTTTATATAAATGTCACTATCAAGTGATCTATACAGATAAGCTGTCACAACATCCATTAAATGCATATGAAGTTCTTCTGTAATTGTCAGGCTAATTAGAAATCTAAATGTGATTGCATCCACCACTGGAGAATAAGTCTCTTCATAATCAATATCAGGTCTTTGAGAGAAACCTTATGCTACAAGTCGTGCTTTATACCTTACAATTTCATTTCTCTCATTACGTTTTCGCACAAATACCCATTTGTAGCCTATAGGTTTCACATCTTTAGGTGTTTGGACAATGAATCCAAAGACTTGATGTTTTTCAAGTGAATCTAATTTTGCCTGGATAGCATCTTTCCATTTTGGCCAATCAATTCTACGTTGACACTCATCAACGAACTTCGGTTCAAGATCCTTATTTATAATATCAAGAGCAATTGCATATGCAAATATATTATCAATAACAGTTTCCTTTCGGTTCTATCTCTTTCTTGAAATAACATAATTTATTGAGATCTCTTCATCATAGTTATTTTCAGGAATCTGATCCTATTCTGGGGTTATTTGTTCAGTTACATTAATTATTTCTTTTTTGAGCTCTTTAAGAGTATTAATAACTTCAGAAGTGCCAACTTGTTTATTTTGCTCATTTTTCTTCTTAGGATTTTTATCTTTGGAACCAAATGATTTACCACGCTTTTGACGTGCATTAGACTCATTTACTAACATATTAGCAACTTGTCATTCATGGACATCAATATGAGCAGGAGCATTAACAACTGATATATGTGACTTTGTCACCTTTTTACTATCAGTAAATGCATCTGGTAATTGATTTGTAATTTCTTGCAAGTAAATTATTTTCTAAACTTCCAATTCACATTTATTTGTACGGAGATCAAAATTAGATAATGATGATGCATTCCACGAAATTTTTTGTCTTTTCAACTGTTGTTTCTCTTCCCCTAATGTTGGGAAAACTGTCTCATTAAATTGACAGTCAGCAAATCATGCCGTGAAAATATCATCCGTCAAAGGTTCAAGATATTTAATAATTGATGGGGATTTAAATCCAACATAAATTCCTAATCTTCTTTATGGACTCATTTTAGTGTGCTGTGGTGGAGCAATAAGAACATATATCGCACAACCAAAAACTTTTAGATGGGAAATATTAGGTTTTTTACTAGAAATAAGTTGTAATGGGGAGTATTTATGATATGTAGTTGGCCTTATACGAATAAGTGCTGCAGCATGTAATATGATATGTTCCCAGACAGAACTAGGCAACTTTGTTTTCATAAGTAAAGACCTAACAATTAATTTAAGTCTTTTAATAAAGGATTTTGTTAATCCATTTTGTGTATGTGTGTGAGCAATAGGATGCTCAACAGTAATTCCAATGGACATGCAATAATCATTAAAAACAAGAGATGTAAATTCTCTAACATTATCAAGACGAATTTTCTTGATTGTATAATCCGAAAATTGAGCCCGTAATCGAATTATTTGAGCAAGAAACCTCGCAAATGCAACATTTCGAGTGGATAATAGACAAACATGTGACTAACGTGTTGATGCATCTATTAATACTATAAAATATTGAAATGGTCCACATGATGGATTAATAGGTCCACATATGTCTCCTTAAATTCGTTCTAAAAATGCAGGAGATTCAATGACAACTTTTATTATGGATGACCTTGTAATTAGTTTCCTTGAAAATAAGCAGCACATGAAAAATCTTTGGACAAAGAATCTTTTGGTTCTTTAAAGGATTTCCATGTAAATTTTCTATAATTCTTCTATCATTATTGAACCCGGATGACCTAACTGGTCATGCCAAACAATAAAAGTCTTTGAATTCAACAATTTTTGGTTCATAACTATATACGATTCAACTGGATTTGTAAAAGTATAATATAATCCAGAAGAGTATGCTGGTAATTTTTCCAATATATGTTTCTTCTCTGAGACGATAGACGTAATATTAAGATATTCAACGTCTTTTTCATTCGTTGTCTCAATATGATAACTATTACGACGTATGTCTCTAAAACTTAGTAGATTTCTTTTTGATCTACTAGAAAACATGACATCATTTATTATAAATTTTGTGCCACCAAATAATAATATATGAGCTCTTCCATAACCTTTAATAAGATTTGCAACACCAGATATTGTGCTAACATTAGCTTCAGCCAATATAAGATTAAGAAAATATTTTTTATCTTTAAGTATGGTGTGTGTTGTTTCACTATCTGCTAGACAAAAAGCTTCATCATTATCTTGAACACCAATCGTGTGATCAATAGAAACTATGTTTCTTCATAAGTACAAGAAACAAAAATATAAAAATAGAGAACAATTCCTTTAATTTTAAACACGAACATACTGAAATTATACTGAAAAATAAAATAACACTGAATATTACTTAACACACTTATAACCAAATACACTAAAAATAATACACTTTTGAAAATTAGAAATACAAACACATTAAAACATATTGTAAATAGCACATTTGAAGCGGCTTGTTGCAAGAACATTCTTTTAAGTCACATTTATGTTTCCATCTCCAATCAAATTTTTATCATAGTTCTCAAAGAAATCTACAATATCTAAATGTGTCAAATCCATAAGATCAAAATTTTCAGTAAAGTTTGTTTCAATACATTTTCCTTTTTCTTTTAAGGAAGCTTGGTAAAGATCAACAAGGTTTTTTGCTGTACGACATGTACGAACCCAATGACCTTTCATGCCATATCTGTGACAAGTGCTTTCATTATTTTTAAAACCCTTTTCCTTTTGTTTTTCCTCATTATTCTCACACTTCAAGTGATGAGATGCAGTTTTCTGAAAATTTGAGGAGTTTTGGTTATAATTACCATGACCACGACCATGGCCGCATCCACGATCACGGCCGCGTCCATGACCACGACTACGACTACGACCACGACCACGATTATGCCTACGCTTAGGATTATTAATAGATATAGCATTCGCTTCAGGGAATGCTGTTGATCCAGTTGGTCAAGATTGATGATTTTTCATCAATAATTCATTATTTTGTTTAGCCACCAAGAGGTATGATATCAACTCAGAATATTTTTTAAAACTTATTTCTCGATACTACTGTTGCATGAGCATATTAGAGATATGGAAAGTAGAATATATTTTTTCTAACATATCTTCATCAGTAACACTTTCTCCGCATAATTTTAATTGAGAAGTAATTTTAAACATTGCAGAATTATACTTGTTTACACTTTTAAAATCTTGCAATCGTAGATGCATCCAGTTATAGCGAGCTTTTAAAAGTATTATTGTCTTTTGGTGGTCATACCTTTCTTTCAAATTATTCCAAAGAACATATGGATCTTTTACTGTTAAATATTCAGTTTTTAAACCTTCATGGAGATGATGACGAAAGAATATCATTGCTTTGCGCAATCTTGTGAGGATGCCTCATTCTTCTCTTTTATTGTATCTCCAATATTCTTGGCATCTAGGTGAATTTCAGCATTAAGAGTCCATGCCAAATAATTACTACCAGAATTATAAATGACAGTGAACTCGAGCTTTGTCAAATTCGACATATTGAAAACTATTAATTAACAACATGTAATAAATTAATAAAACTATATCAAATGATAAAATATATAATAAACAGTTTCTCCATACATAACATAATTCAAGTATAATAGTCAACAATATTATAATATACTAGATGCTTAAAAGAAAAACATACAACAAACAATTAATAATTATTCTAATAGATGTATATATACTAACTTTTCATCAAACAAAAAAATTATATTTACATACTTAATGATATGAATTCTAATTGACCAAGAGGATATAGAGAAATTATAAAAGATATATTAACAATGATACTATAACTATACTTCAACGTATAAACAATTTATTGATTAACAGTAAAGTAAAACAAATATGTAATGGAGTTCATCATTACAAAAAAATTGATAATCAAGTTATAACTGATATAAGAAACTGTATAATCTATTATACAAATAAAACAAAGTTGATAACCATTGATTAGCAAAGTAAAGAATTGAAAACATTACCCATCTAATAACATAAAATATATTAATGGGTAAACAAATATATAAATAATCATGGGAATAATAATAAAGATTTATATAAACAAACAAAAAGAACATAATTCATAAACATATAAATACATAAAATATAGTAGAGAGAAAGAATGCTTAATAAATTATGTCAAAACACTATATGTCAATAACATAATAAAAAACTAAACAAATATTATGAAAGAAATCTATTTGATTAAAATTCTATCTTGACGAAAATAAACGGTTAGAACTCGTGTTGATAACGTATTATGAAACAAATGCAATATTAAGATATTACAAAATAAGAACAAGGAATAAACATAAAACACAAGAAGAATTTTGGGAGAGAATTATTCTTTTATTGTTTCATTTCTTATGCAAGAATAATTCATACAAACTTATATATCCTCTATTTATAGGTTAAAAATCATAAATGTAGGAAATAAAAACAGAACAAGTTACATAATATATTAATGCACTATTATAATGATCATTATTTGAGAAATAATGATATTTAATGTGGAGATTATAAAAAACATTAAGGTACAATTATGATGATCATTATTTGTATGATAATGATATTTAATGTGGAGGTTATAGAATACTAAATGTGGCATTCAATTGCTTTACAACATTTATTATTTAATTTAAACATTTACAGATTACAAGCTCTTAGGGCACATAATCCTAACAAGTGATAGAAAATAGTTAAACAACATTTTTTAAGGAGTGATAGTAATTTTTTTTTTAAATAAATTAAAATATAAATATGAAATTGTTAGATTTCTTCAAATTGATATTAATTAACATCTAATCAAGAAAATAATTTCTTCATAATCGTGTAGAGATTGGCTTCCTTGGGTCAAATTAATTATATATAATATTTAACTTCAACATTAATTGCTTCATAATGTAGATTTTAATTAAGGCTCAAACCCAAGTCAGCTACAATGGTAGTCAGACATATTTATTAAAGCTTTTTTAGCAAGTATCATACTATTTTGCTAAAGCTATCAACACTATTTAATTAACTTTTTTTTTTTTTTTCAAAACTAAAAATTTAATTAATGTTTTATTTTTTAATTTAATTGCCATTAAAAAAATGTAATGTGAAAATAACTCTTCCTGGAATCATATATTAAAAGAAAGAAAAAATATTTTTTTTTTTTCCAATTAAGAAGGAAAATTAGTTATTTAAAAAGAAACTAAACATCAAACTACTTAAAAATCTATTAAAACCTATCAAGAGATAATCACTAAATACTCAATTTTACTTCTTGAATATTTAAGAAGTAATATTTTCATTAGTTGAGAAATTGATCTTAATTGACTACTTGTTAAAATTGTATTTTAGTCAAATAACTGCAAATTGGATCTTGTGCAACATTAATATTTAAATTTTAAAAT
The DNA here is from genome assembly GCA_019925255.1 of Litchi chinensis. Lineage (NCBI taxonomy): Eukaryota > Viridiplantae > Streptophyta > Magnoliopsida > Sapindales > Sapindaceae > Litchi > Litchi chinensis. The sequence goes on from CM034468.1 coordinate 16,204,042, forward strand.
GTTTGTTATCTATTAAAAGATAAAACTCATTATTAAGTTAACTATGCTTATCATCATGCTCTTAATTTTGATTAAAGTTTAAACATAATAATTGAGATAATTACTATCAGACATGTATGTACATATATAGTTTTTAAATTATAATTAATATAAAAATAATAAAAATTCACCATTTCTTACTTGTAATTTACAAAATTATAATTTTAGTAACATCATGGCTACACGCATTGATAAGTCTCACTAATAATAGGTTTTCAGCTATGCCTAACATAATCAACGACATAATTTACGATGTCACCATAATGATAACAAATTAGTCTCACAAAATGTAACACCCTCCACCCGATTCCCATTCGGATGGGAACCCGAGTCAAAGGATACTACCTTAATCAGTTTACTCGTTATTATTTTATGTATATTCACTAGTTTTTATTTTTTTCTTTTTCGAAAATCCAGCAAAGTTTCCTCTATTTTTTTGAAAAATCCAAAATTATAAACCTGTAAATTTCAAAAGAAACACTTCTAAAATATATCTGTTTTCTCCACTTCCATTTCAAACTCTCTGTCTGACACAAAATTACTTTACGACACAACTTGTTTGAAATCATATATTTATTGAAAATCACAATAATGAAAGTAAATGCAAAATAAAAGAAGAGCAATAATTAACTTACATGCCATTTTACACTATAAAAAATTTTTCTCCGCTTTATATATCTTATCATTTACAAAATTCCATGTATACCAATACGTGTACGTATATACATATGTTCGTCTCAACGTACTTTAACACAAATATATATATATATATATATCAAAACAATAACTACCCACAAAGAGAATGAATGTGATTTACTGGAAGTGCTGATGATATCTCCTTCAATCTTTATTTATAATCCCCAGTTCAACAACCTGCGTGTTGTATATCCAACGTGCTAAGTATTTTGACTTAGTGGTTATATACCAATTTTAAATTTCATCATTTCATATAAATACAAGATTTCGCTATTCTCCAATTTTTATTCTCAGTCTTAACAAGATCAATTTACTAGCGAACACATGCATAAAATGTATAAATGTCAAATTTTCAATTATGACCTTACAATTCAAATTTCACCATTTTTAAATATTTGTAATAAAACATAATAAAATTTTATTACTAACAAATACATATCAACATTTATACTAGACTAATTTTTCATACACAAATATACAATTTTCCTATAATATTTTCTCATATACAAATTGTAAATCATTATTTCACAATTTTCGAACTTTTATAGCTAAATCTACTAGAAAGTCATATTATCATTCACTGCACGCATAAACATAAATATTTTCATTTTCAAGCATACCAACACGATTTTCTTTAATAATGTTCAACGTCTTTCGTAAATACTGACCCGATACCATGGACTGAAAAACATGTTTATCCGACATCGGACATTGGGTGACTACCCGTCAGATCGTATTCTCATATAGTACATAAATTTAGAAACTGGACACTCGGTACCTCTTAAGGTTCATGAATCCAGTATAAATGGATGTAGGCAAATCGATGCAGTACTACTATAATCATCCTATTGACATGCCAAGTTCTCCGACATCGGACACTCGGTGACTATCCACCAGATCATTTTTTTTCACACAATACATGAATTCTAGGACTGGACACTTGGTGTCTCTCAAGGTCCAGAATTCACAATCTTTATGTTAACAATGTGGCACAGTACTGCTAATATTTTCTTATTGACGTACCAATTTTCAATCCTCGCCTATCAATGTTCAGGTTTACTCGGCCCTTTGATATTTTTCAATAACTACAAAATTATCAATTCAAATATAATTTTCAATCGTGTAAATATTTAATCACACTTTTGTATTGATTCTTTTTTTTTTTTTTTAAATCTTTCGAGACTTCATTCTTGGTCATTTGCAAATGACCATTTTACCCCTAGTTATAATCTCGCAGTTTAATAATACCACTCCTTTTTTTTTCTTGCACAAATTCATTCAAAAGAGAGAATACTCAAATTTTTATTTTCCAATCCTTAGTTTATCATATATATTATCAAATCACCATATAATTAACACATAAATGAGTGTGAATTGACAAAAATATCCCTTGGTGCTTCTCTAACTTACATTCGGCCAAGGGTATGAATTTTGCAAAATTTGTTTTCAGCTCCATAAATCGTCATATACATCATTCAGATATCATTCGTTTAACATGTAATTAACTTTGAAATGACAAAAATACCCTTAGGTTTCTCTTTAGTGTACATTCGATCCAGGGGTCTAATTTTTCTAAATTTTTGTTCCAATTGGTTTTTCATCCCAAAATTCATTCCAACAACACCCTAATGATACATAAATATCATCTATATCCAGTTATCGTATCAGAGGAGCCAAATCAACAAGTTACAAAAAGAATTTCCATTGATTTGCTTACTAATAAAATAAAAAATTTAATATATATGCACACCAGCGCATTCAAACATATCACCAACTACCCTAAAACACCTTAAAAAGATTAGTTAACCATTTAAATGCCCATTCTTGCCCTTAAACACGCTAACACTCAAACTTTTCATTTCAAAGTCTTCTTTCATTCATTTAATCCCAATTCAACACAACTTCATTCTAAAGCATCACGCAATCCAAATCAAGCATTAAAATTCACACAAACTCATGTTTAACATAAATGGTCAATCTACTAGTTTACATACCCATCTTTTTATTTATTGACATTTTCTTTCCAACAATCATCTTAAATTAATCCAACACTACATATAAACTCATTCAAACTCTAAAATTCCTCTAATTACCTAAACTTTTCGAAATCAAGCACACACACTAGTATATAACACATTAAGTTATTCACTTCATTCTAAGCTTAAAAATCATGCTCGAATGCATCAATTACATCCCAAAACATCCAACAACTCATTCAAACATTAAAAATTATTTTAACACATGCAAAAATATAAAGTGTCCATATACTAGCATAAATATAAATCACTTCATTTCTTTTTCTTTTTCCACCAAAAATCATCTCAAATCAACATAATACCTCATATAATCATCATCCAAATACCAACATTCATTCAATTACCTAGATTTTCCAAAGTAACCACTTACTAATATTGATCACAACCAAGATAATATTTTCATTTCAAGCTCAAAATTGCATCCAAACACAATCAACTAATCATTCAAAGATCAAATAAAACTTTAACCTCAAAATAAATTGAATTCCATTAAAAATCATTTCAAAACCCTAACCCTTAACTACTAATATTCTTGACCCAAAAACTTACTTCACTTTTCTTCCAATCCCAAGCTTGATTTGAAGATGATCAACCTCTAATTGACCCATAAAATTCACCAAACTCTCATTCAATCAACAAATCTTAAAAACCCCATCAAACTAATATAAAATAAATCACTTCTTACCTTTACTTCTTTTCAAATTTTTCTTGAAGATCCTTGAGGGATTTGAGAGATTGGGCTGGAAGATCACCTCTTCTTCCTCTTCTCCTTCTTCTTCTTCTTCTTCTTCTTCTTCTTCACAACCTAAATTCTCTTCTTTTTTTTTTCCTCATAGGTCTGCACTGTCTCACTTCGGCTCTCCCTCTCAGCCCTCTCTCCTGATCTCCTCCCTTTAAACCGAATGTGCTCTCTTTCTCTCACTCCCTCATGCACTCAACTATATATACTAGCCTTATAATTACCTAATTTGTCCATTAACTAATTTAAAAATCACAAAAATGCCATTGGTTGCAATTGATTTAATTTGATTGGTCAACTAAACTAATCCAATTAATAACCAACCAAACTACTTCACTTTTGATTCCATGCCAACCAATTCAACTTCTTTTTGACTGAAAAGTGTCACAACACCATTGGTTCCCTTCAATTCACATGGATTGTGTTTCTTTGGAAGTTATCTCTTCATGCAACATATTAAATATTTCTTAGATTTAAAATTTAATCCCCAATTAACATTAATAAATTTCAAAAATATTTCATGGTCATCATGTCATTAAATTGACCATGCAAAACTCTAATTGGATATTTTAACCTTCAATCCCAAGCTTCGAAAAAAAATTCTGGAGATTTCAAACTCACTAAATTCGCAACATTTTCAACGAATATATTTTTTTATTGATTTATCTTCGAAACCCTTAAAATCCATTTAAATGGACTCATTTTCACTCCGTTTCAGGTTTATGAGGCTCTGTTAATTATTCTAGATATTTTCGATTTTTCGAAGCCGAACTTGAAAAGTCACTATTCATACATAACTATTCACCCGAAAATTACTATTCATCCGGAAAACACTATTTCTATTAGGAAAAAAAAAATGAAATTTTAGGTTTTACATGTCAAACACATCCAATTATTCTTTATTTTTTATTTCTCTTGATTTAACTTTTCCGTAACTCTCGAATTCGGTTTTTCTAAAACCTTTACGAAATCCTTTCGAAATTTACCGGGACCTATTTTTGAAGTTACTGCATACTCCTAGTAACCTTGGTGACTCTTAAAAGTCATTTCATGACTATTTTTGGCTCTCTGTAAATTCACGAAATCACCATTGGCGATTTCCGAATTGATTCCATTTCCATCCGAATCTCCATCGAAAGTGTTATTTGAGTTTCTAAAATATTTCTTGAGCATTTTAACACTCATTTTGACACTTCTCTAAATTTTTGAATTTTTTCGAAAATCTTTCTGAATTTCCGATTGGATCCGGAAACTACTCCGTTTTACCTCAAACGAACTCATTTTTAATTCATTTTTCAAAAGTTACTATTCATATGGATCCTTTTTATTCAAAAATACTATTCATTTCGATAACCATTATTCATTCTGAAAATACTATTCATCCAGATATATTTTTATTTCTCTTAAATAGAGAAAATTCGGGGCATAACACAAAAAATCTATAATTATGTCATGAAAGAATCAGATTAATGGGTCCCTTTGACAACATATATTTAATGACACCATACTTAGAGGAGTCACCAATTATTAGATTTGGTGAGATATTTTTGATGTAGCTAATAATTATGTCACCAATAAGCAATTTTCTTGTAGTGTCTTATTCAATGAGATTTTCTTTTCTCTTTAATTCTATTCATTAAAATTAGGTTGTTTGATTCTTGGTTGGGTAATTTTAATTGTAATATGATGATGAACTAGATCTATGATCTAGGGTTACAATGTAGCCCTAAACCATGAAACTCACTACATCAATATTGTTGTAATTGAATTGTCATTCTATATGTATTCTATTCTATTTTGTATGTAATGCTTTTGAATTAATTGACCACTAGTTTAATTGATTTGGTAAGGTGAATGCATTTGGAAAAGGTATTCATGAGTTTAGACCTAAATAGGATGGCATGAGTTGCATGTGATAGGAATATGCTTGTGTGATTTGTGTAGTCATGAATGAGGAGTTGGTGCTTAATGTGCCTAAGTTAACTAATCATCATAGGAATAATGTAGTTGATTAAGTGATTTAGGTAAGTCCACTTGACCATGGGTCGAGCTTTGTGGATAAATACGAATTGGTCGATCAAGTGCATGATGAGAATAAGTAATTAACAGTAAAAATATAGGTTAAGTAAATTGGTAGGGTGAAATTATAACTATAGATCTCATTTTTCATCGGTTAAACCTTTAGTTTAAATTTTAGTTTCTTTTATTTTGCTTTTAAATTTTAGTTCTCAAATTCATCAATTTGGTAGTTTTGAGAAGGATTTGTTTTTATCAAATTTAGTAATAAATGTAATTTGTGCAATCTTCATGAGACTGATACGCTAATTATCATTCTATTACTTATGGACTATGCATACTTGTACATGTTTTTAGTGTGTATTTTATGCATTAAAAATTAGCCAACAAGTTATTGGTGTCGTTGTTGGGGATTGTGTGCCATGTTATTGTTAATACTAATACTAGTCAAGACTTCTTTACTTCAAACATTTCTTTTTCTTTTTTTTTTTTGGTTGTAATTTATTTATTTTTGTTTTTGTTTTTATTTTTTAAGGAATGACTTTCAATAACTACGAGTGGTTTCATGCAAGTGTGAGAGATTGGACTCTATTCGTGAGTAATGATGATTGGGTTGGTAATGACTTGAGTGATAGTTGTTGGAGTAATCATGCGCCAGACTATTATGTATTTGATTTCAGTTATCAATATTGTTATTGAATTCGAACTTCGATTTTCCAGAGTGGAGTGACCAATCGAGTTTCTTATGGGGCGAAGATCAAGATCAAGTCTCACTTATGTGTCCATCATTTCCATTGGATTTTTAAAATCATTATCAACAACCCTATATTCCTTCTTAAGAAAAGAAGTCGTTACTAAAGGAGATGTTTATGCCATTCATGGAGAGGAATGATAATTTGATGCAAAGCTAGCAAGAATCAATTTAAAATTTAGAAGTGTAGTTAAGTCAGTTGATTAACACATTCAATATTGTTCAACAAAGAGCATTTCTTAGTGAAACGGAAAATAACCAGGAAAGGCAAAAGGAGTAGTACCATGTTATCCTCTTGAGTAGTGAAGAAGAGTTACATAAGGGCTAAGGGAGACTTTAACTTAAGATCTTAAACTCTGATTGACAATGAAGTGGTCGAAAATGAATAGGAAGATGAAGTTAAGAAGACCCTAAGTTGGGAAGAAGAACTCCTCAAGTCACCTCAAGTTAAGAGTACACCATATGCTTCACCATTATCCATATCCAAGAAATTCAATTTTGAGATATTTGGGCACATGTATGTTACTTGTCAATTAGTGGATAGGCCTCTCAATTGACTGAAGGAAATCACTGAGGATGATTTGGTAAAGGTGAATTTTCGTTTACTTGACGATGAGAAAGATAAAGAGATCCTTACCATCCTTAGGATAGATGTGCACAGAGGTGAATTCACAATAAGAGTTCATGATGAAGAGGTGATTTTCAAGGTACTTAAACCCAACGAAATTCCATAAATAAAGGAGGATTTTTGTTGAGGTGATTTAGAGAATGATGACGTAAAAGACTTGTGGATGGAAGAAATGCCACCAGATCTTGATGAGTTCTTTTATAGAAAGAGAAAATTCCAATTTCAACCACATGAGAGAAGGAGACATCATAGAAATAGACTCAAAGACAGGCATGATAGCGAATTGATTTTGGAAGTTCATCCTACACCTTTTTTGATAGCAAAGTGATTTTAGAAGTTCATCCTACATCCTTTTCAATAACAAAGTGATTTTGGAAGTTCATCCTACACCACATTGAAAATGGTGATTCTTTGATGCTTGAAATAGGATTTCTTTGAACAAATTCAAGCCACAATGGACAATGCCATTCTCCACAAAGACTTATCTGTGGAACCCGAGTTGATTGATAAAGAGTAATGGAGAAGTCAAGCCGCTTCTTGGGAGGTGTTGGAAATTACAAAAACTCACCAAGAATGAATATTGAGCCTTAGGTCATAGGTCGGGTTTTATCTAGGATCCATAACCTAACATTCAATATCTAATTTGAAATTGGATAATCGATAATGATAGTGAACTGCTAAAGCAGTTGACATAAGTTAAAACTACTTTAGTAGTTTATGGCAAAAGAAAATACATTATTAAAATATAAATAGGTGATGCCAGACATTTTGATGAAGTATTATTCTTCTTCTTCTATAGTAAATAGATACAAACACACATTAATTTCTCTAAGCTCTTACATTGTTATTAGAGTTTGCTTTCCTTCATTGTGATTGCTTACTAGACCTGTAGCATTGTTTAATTAATCCCACTGCATTTGAAAGGTATGTAAATTAACATGTCTCATATTTTATTTGATGTTGTTGCTATATTATGTTATTATGTTGTTGTTTGATTTATGAATGAAAATTGACAATGGTATCAATGCTTTCATATAACAATGCTTGATTTATTTATTTATTTTGTTTTAGTTTCATTGTCTGTGAACCTTAAATTTCGAAATGTAAGGTTTATAGGGTATTAGAGACTTGAAAACTATATGAAAGTGAGAAAAGATACAGATAATTGAAGTTTTGTTTGACTTGAATTGGTTTAGAAATTAGAAAACTTCAAATACTCATGTCATGAATAAGCTTAGGACTCTTAATTGAATATTAATGTTTTAATGCATTTTCTTTTCAATGTGATTGATACACCATTGGATAGAGCTTGAAAAGAGTTTTTCAATGGTATATCATATGATTGATTTCGATGAAAATTGAGTGAGAAAAACGAATTTCATTCAAAACTAAAATATTGAAATCTGGAAATAAGTTTTAAAAGTTGAAGACGATGAACAGTAACTAGGGACACGTGTCAAGTTAGGAGAGGTCTAAACTAGACGAGGTGGTTGGCTGAAATGAAGCCATGTAATGTGACACGTGTCAGTATTTGGAGAGTTTCTGCATCGTGCAATGTGGCCTAATCAAATTAAGTCATGTGTGACATGATGTGGCAACTTTTGAAGTGACCAGATGTCAAAATTTTGAATGGATAGGATGGTGCCACATGTAGCACGACGTGGCAACGTCTGGAGTGACCATGTCTCTTGGACGCGTGGCCGTACTAGAGGTCACCACGTGGCATATCGAAGCAAGAACGCGTCAGCATGCATGCATTGAATGTGTAGTCGACGTGCCATGGCTGCTGATGTGTGGCCATGATGGTTGCCTGTGTGTAGGGTCCACATATTGCCACAAACAGTGGTTTTCGACGATAGAAAATTTTTTTTTATTAAAAAACAAAGCTCATTTTTTTCGATTTACAATAAAATTTATGGAAAATTCGCCCCAGTGGGAGTTGCATTACATGCTTTTATCTAATAAGTTTTGTTTATTTAATTTGTTATAATAAATTGTTTAACATGCTTAACATGATAAATTATTTTGTAGATGACTTATCATGTTACTCATTATTATACTTATTTTGATGATGAAATCGAAAAAGTCATCGAGATAATAGAGAGTCCTGACATTATTTACATTTTTGATGATTCGACTGATATTATAGTTAGTTTAGATGACGAGAAGGTGATGGGTAAATTCCTAATGCACTAATTACAATAGATCGTGTGCAAGTATACACGGTCACAATGTAATATAATGACAAATCAAGGTCGTTCCCACAGGAACAATTGCTAATTTTACGTACCAATTATCAAAATTGATTGACAACAATTTTATTCAAACTACAAAAATTAAAAGCGAATTGAATTCAATTAAATAAAAAATAATAATTAATAAAAATAAAGAAAGAAAATCAAATAAACAAACAAATTAATTGATGGAACCAACAGCAGATGAGTGGATCTAAGACACAATCTCACCTTTTTATTTCATCAACCTATTCTCATTTTATTTACACAAAAATAATCACTTTTATATTGTATTTAATCAAGTAACTCTAGATTAATTACCAGTCTCTTTCGAACGGTCAAGTAATAATACCTAGGATAATTAATCTACTATATGTCTATGTAAATTAAATAATCCTGAATTCATTAAGTTTTAATTATCCACATATGATTACATAATCTCTACAGGTATATGTCTATCCTATATGGATTATGCCATTCTATTGACGTCTAACACATGATAACTTTGTCAAGCGTATCATAATCACAAGATCTATCAATTAACAGACCTTATTTAATTGATAGTATTAAATTCCAATAGAACAGAATACAAATATAAAAGAACCAATAATTAATTAACACGAAAAATCATTGAATAGGCGATGAAATAAATTGGCTACATTGTAGCCTTAGAAATTAAAATTAGTTCGACATAAAATAGAATAACACAGTGCACAAAATTAAAATAAAATTATTCGACATTGAAATAATCAAACAAAAAGATGAAATAGTCACTGTGCTGTTCTCCGAGATGCTGCTTGAACTTGAATAAACTGGAGCAGGTTCAATTCTAGCAAAGTTGAGAGTGTCTGCAACTCCACTTCTCTCAAACTCTTCTGCTGCCGTCCAAAAAGAAAATAGAAAACCCTAAAAAATAAAACAAGTCGAAGACTCCCCTCTAAGCATGAAAAGAATGAATTTATAGGAGGAGGGAGAGAGATTTTTTCTAGCATAAAATTGATTTCCTTGATTTTCTCTCCATTTAATTCCAAGATACTTTCCCAATTCAATTCCATGATACTCTCTCTAAAGTACCATAAATAATCCTCTTGAATCTTCTGCATTGAATGCCATGATTTTCCTTTAAAGAGTTATTAAAGCTTTGACTTCAATTTCCTTAAATAAAAGATCTTCTTCCATGCAATTAAATTCCTTCTAAAATGGGATTAAGAGCTTTTAAAGCATGCATCAATTATTGCCCAAATTACTTGATATGCTCCCATTAATTTTAGTGCAAGAATCTCTCCCAATGAGCTTCTAAAATTGGCTTACAGAAAAAATATAAAAAGACCCTCGACTTTTATAAATTACACTTTTGCCCCAAAAATTACACTTCAATCCCTTCATTCAAATTCTGCACAAAATACTCAGAAAACATTAGTACATCCCTAATTACTCGAGTTTTCATCATAAAAACATAGGTTAAGGATATAAAATCATGCATAATTTTAGTCCGATCAAATACCCCAAAACCTAGCTTTTGCTCGCCCTCGAGCAAAAATCTAAAAAAGACAAAAACTAAAGAAATTAAAATCATATCCACTTTCGTAGGTAAACACGATGGTATTTAACGTATGCCGCAAGCCTTTAAACCTTTAGGTGTCCCTAGTAGGAGGAGTTGTGTCTCCTGAGGGTTTACCAACTATGATACGCACAAACGTAAAATAATCAAGTTCGAACTTAACAATAAACTTCCAGTGTTATCTTCAAGAAAAATCACTCCACCTAAGATCTTGAACCTCGACTAAAAATAAGTCACTAGTAATCCTCACATGGTCATCTGTCTTCTCCAACTCATCACCCAGCAGTCAAATTTCAATAATACTACACATACACACCATGGTCTTATTTCCCCTCGACTCTACATCTCATTAGAAATCACTCATCATATTTTATTCCACAGAGTCCTAAGGTGACACTCTCACAACATACAAGCATTTAGGAGTTTATGCATCAATAAGAATTCAAGTATTCATAATGCTTGTATAATAAATTATGAATTAAAAACGCTAAGTACAAATTCAAGTCTCTTGAAAGAATCAGACATCTAAAGACAGTGCAACACCTATGATTCTGGCTCTAAGCAATCATGATCTCCTATTAATTAGCAGGTCTTCCAAAATGGTGTAACGGGGCTTGGGGTTTTGGCTCACAAAGAATGGGAATAAAGTCAACAAAGAGGAGCTTGAATTTTCCTAGAGATTATTCCTTGCATCTCCAAAATTGTTGCAATAAACATCGAGCTCAAACTCTTCAATTAAACCTCATCTCTTTTATTTCGTCCTCAAACATATAATTTTATCTTTTTTTCTCTCTTTTTTTTTTCTTTTTTTTTTCCTCTTTTGTTTTGTTTTGTTTTTTTTTTCACATAGATCGACTTCCTTATTTAACATCTCCCCCCAAACCTGAGTTTTTCTACACTCAACACTCTCTTCTTCCATCCTTTAGCACTTTTTCTTTAAAATCCAAGCTCCTAGGGTAAGACTTATCTTTTAATTTGGCTAGGACAAAGATAAATTGTAAGGATGAAAGAAAATAGAGGCTAATATGTGTTTGGCTTCAAATTGGTTTTAGACGCACACACAATTTAGGTTCGGTAATTTTGGTTTCTTAGCCTTTTTCTGAAGTTATTTACACATATGTGCCTGCCTCATGTCAATAGGTTCACATAACGACTCAAAGTTTCAGAAATCATAAAGAGTTGCAATGATTTTATGCCTTTAAAGATCCAAACAAAGCTTAAAGAGATCAACTAATCATAAAAAAAATTCTGAAGAGTGTTTAAGAGTGAAAACAAATAAATTTCCTCTGAATTGAAACGATATGGCTCAAAAGTTCTCACACAGGTAGTCTCTACTAATAGACCACATCTATGTATGCACAATATCTCTACATTCTTCTACTAGGTTTAAAGCCTTTGATAACATTAAACCATGCTTAAGACTTTCATGACTCATCCTTAGTTAAGATTACCAATCACAAAGCACAATAATTCTCTTATCAATAGCATATGATCAATTTATTAATCAAGTTTGAAACATGAATGTTTCGACCCCCAAACCTAATCCAAACATTGTCCCCAATGTTTGAAAAAAAACTAAATCTAGGAGGAAAAAATAAAAATAAAAAATAAAAAAATAAAACACACTTAATTACAAAAGAAAACAAATAAGCAATCTCAAAACAGTAGACAAATAGAAAATAACAGGCAAAAGTTAAAACAAAACAAATACATAAAAACGAATAAAAGAAAAGTAAACAACACGAAAATAAAAGGTCTTACTTGAAAACTTGGGTTGCCTCCCAAGAAGCACTAGATTTTAAGTCTTCAACTTGACTTTCATCCAACTTCAATTGTTTTGGTCCACCAAGGTGATAGTGGATTTTTGACGATCCACTTCACCACCGTAATAGTGCTTCAATCGTTGACCGCTGACCTTGAACAATTCTTTCGTCTTTTCATCTTCAACTTCCACTGCTCCGTATGGATATACTGTTTTCATAATGAAAAGGCCTGACCATCTAGATTTCAGCTTGCCTAGGAATAATCTTAACTTGGAATTAAACAACAACACCCGCTATCCTGGTATAAAATGCTTGGCTAGGATTTTCTTGTCATGCCATTACTCTGTCTTTTCCTTGTAGATGCGAGCATTCTCATATGAATCCAATCGTATTTCCTCTAGCTTATCCAATTAAAAAAGACGCTTATCACCGACTTTCTTCAAATAAAAATTCAAAGCCTTAATTGCCCAAGATGCTTGATGCTCCAACTCTACTGGTAGATGACATGTTTTTCCATACACTAATCGGAATGGGGACATTCCAATTGATGTTTTATAGGCAGTTCGATAAGCCCAAAGTGCATCATCCAGCTTGATACTCCAATCCCTCCTTGATCTACTAACAGTCTTCTCCAGAATACTCTTAAGCTCCTTGTTTGAGATTTCCACTTGTCCACTGGCTTGAGGGTGATACGGGGTTGTTATCTTGTGAGTGACCCCATATTGCTTGAGTAGACTTTCAAATTGGCGATTACAAAAATGAAAACCACCGTCGCTGATAATGGCTCAAAGCGTTCCAAATCTGGTGAAAATATTCTTCTTCAAAAACTTGGTCATAACCTTTGCATCATTTGAAGTGGTAGCTACAGCTTCTACCCATTTCAAAACATAATCCACTGCCACCAAAATATACTGATTTTGAAATGATGACGGAAAAGGTCCCATGAAGTCTATACCCCATACATTAAACAGCTCAACTTCTAAAATATTCTGCAACATCTCTTGTCTCTTTGAAATATTTCTTGTCCGCTGGCACTGATCACATGTTTGGACAAATCTTCGTGCATCTTTAAAAATCGTCGACCAGTAAAACCCTGCCTGCAGAACTTTTATGGCTATTCGTTCTCCACCAAAATGACCCCCGTAATCAGATGAATGACAATGCCGTAAAATATCTTCAGTATCTTCGTATGGCACACAGCGCCTCAACACCTGATCGACACATTGCTTGAATAAATATGGGTCATCCCATACATACCTTTTCACATCATAGAGAAATTTCTTTTTTTGCTGAAATGATACATTAGGAGGAAATACATTGCACACTATGAAATTAACAAAATCTACATACCACGGTGCTTTTTCATTACTGCAAGAGAAAAGCTGCTCATCAGGGAAGGTCTCGTTTATGTTTGTCTTATCATCTGCATTACTTCCTTCCAATCGGGATAAATGATCAGCAACTTGATTTTCTATCCCCTTCTTATCTCTTATCTTCAAGTCAAACTCCTGTAATAGCAGTACCCATATGATAAGACGTGGCTTAGCATCTTTCTTGGTTACAAGGTACTTAATGGCAGAGTGGTTAGTGTAGACTACCACTTTAGACCCAATCAAATAAGGTCTAAATTTATCAAATGCAAAAACTACGGCCAGTAATTCTTTTTCTGTTGTGGTGTAATTCATTTGGGCATCATTCAATGTCTTACTAGCATAGTAAATAGTGTGGAAAATCTTATTCCTTCTTTGACCAAGAATAGCTCTTACTGCAAAATCACTAGCATCACAAACTCAAATGGCGTGTTCCAATCTGGAGACGCTATAACTGGAGCGGTTACCAATTTCTTCTTCAAAATTTCGAACGCTTGCAAACAATCTTCATCAAACTTAAAAGACACGTCCTTCTCCAACAAACTATATAGTGACCTTGATATCTCGGAAAAATCTTTGATGAATCTTCTATAAAATCCTACATGCCCGAGGAAACTCCGAACTCCCTTGACTGATGAAGGCGGTGGAAGTTTCTCAATTACTTCTATCTTCGCTCGGTCCACTTCGATACCCCTTGCTGAGATCTTATGCCCTAATACAATACCCTCCTGAACCATAAAATGAAATTTTCCTAGTTCAAAACTAGGTTAGTCTCTGTGCACCTTTTCAACACTTTTGTAAGATTCTGTAAGCATAAGTCGAACGAGTCCCTAAACACTGAAAAATCGTCTATGAACACTTTCATGAATTGTTCCACCATCTCCGAAAAAATTGCCATCATACATTGTTGAAAAGTTACAGGAGCATTACATAATCCAAATGACATTCTTTTATAAGCAAATGTACCATAAAGACATGTAAAGGTTGTCTTTTCTTGGTCCTCAGGAGCGATGGCGATCTGATTATACTAGGAATATCCATCCAAAAAGCAATAGTATTCATGACCGGCTAGCCTATCAAGCATCTGATCAATGAAAGGTAAATGGAAAATGATCCTTCCTCGTGGCTTCATTCAGCTTTCTGTAATCCATACAAACCCGCCAGCCATTGACCACCCTCGTTGGAATAAGTTCATTCTTCTCGTTTGTTACCACTGTTATTCCTCCTTTCTTAGGAACACATTGAACTGGACTGATCCAAGAACTATCAGAGGTGGGATAAATGATACCCACATCTAACAATTTAATTATCTCATTCTTCACCATGTATTTCATAATTGGATTCAGTCTGCGTTGTGGTTGAATGGTTGGCTTGTAGTTATCCTCTATCAAGATCTTGTGCATGCAGAAAGATGGACTGATACCCCTTATATCCGTGATTGTCCATCCCAAAGCTAACTTATTTTCTCTCAACACCCTTAACAATTTCTCTTCTTGAACATCATTTAAATATGCAGAGATGATAACTGGTAAAGTGGATGCCTCCCCGAGATAAGCATATTGTAAATGTTTCGGGAGTGGCTTAAGCTTTAGACTTGGTGACTCCTCTATTGATGGCTTGAGTATTGACGATGCCAAAAGGGGCTGAACATTATGCATATTCAACACCTCATACTTTGGGGCTGCTTCAAGTATTTCCACATAATCTTGGACCTCTTCACTATTTTCCTTACTTGAATATACCAATGCAGCTTCCAAAGCATCTAGTGGAGTTTCTTCATTGCGCACTTCCTGAATACAATCTTGCAACACTTCCACTCTATTGCATTCGTCAATGTCACTAGGAAACTTCAAAGCCTTGAAAACATTAAAGGTGACCTCTTTATCTTGTACCCTCATTATCAACTGACCCTTTTGCACATCAATCACAGTCCTTCCGGTGGCTAAAAAGGGTCTTCTCAGTATGATAGGAATCTTCCGGTCTTCTTCCATGTCAAGAATGATGAAATCCACTAGGAATATAAACTTCTCCACTTTCACTATAACATCCTCAATTATACATCTAGGTCTCTTTACAGACCGATCTGCTAGTTGAAGAGTAACTAATGTTGGCTTGGCTTCCCCCAAACCTAATCTCTTGTAAATGGATAAGGGCATCAAGTTGATGCTTGCCCCTAGATCGCACAAGGCTCTCCCTTCAAAGTTTTCTCCAATTCTGCACGGAATAGTGAAACTGCCTGGATCCTTTAATTTTGGAGGTAATTTCTGTTGCAGGATTGCACTACACTCTTCTGTCAATGCCACCGTCTCAAACTCCTCCAACTTCCTTTTCTTCGATAGGATCTCCTTCATGAACTTTACATAACTAGGCATCTGTTCCAGTGCTTCTGCAAAAGGTATATTGATATGCAGCTTTTTGAATACCTCTAGGAACTTTTAGAGTTTCTTATCTAGTTTCTGCTTCTGAAACCTCTGCGGAAATGGTAAAGGCAGCATCTGAGATGCTCTCTTTTCTCCTATTGGCTTCGCTGGTACTTCTTTGTCATCTTTCTGTTCTTTCTTGTACTCTTCCTTATTTGCAACCACCTCCTCATCCTCTGATGGTTTAGGCATACCAATCGATTTTTCTATGTTTTGATTCAGCTCCTTACCATTCCTTAAAGTGATAGCCTTACATTGCTCCTTGCCTTCCCTCCTGGGGTTTTGCTCCGTATCACTAGGTAAGTTCCTATATGGTCTATTGTTGATAGAATTAGCAAGTTGGCCTAGTTGCACCTCTAGGTTTCGAATTGATGTGCTCTGGTTTTGTAGTTGAGCTTGGAATTGATTTTGCTGATTCTGCTGACTTTGCATGAGAGAGTTAGTTTTTGTCATGAATTGCATCAACATTTCCTTCATCAATGGTTTCTTAACTTGAGGTTGAACTTGCTGTGGCTGACTTTGGAAACCAGGCGGAAATGCAGGCTTCAATTGTGATATCTGATCTTGATTTTGCTTCCACGAGAAGTTGGGATGATTTCTCCACCCTGGATTGTAAACATTCGAATATGGATCATTGTGTTGTCTATTATAGTTGGCTACAAACTGTATCGACTCCTGATTACTCGGACAACTATTTGTTGCATGATTGCCTCCACATTCTTCACAACTAACAAATGAGTTTTGAATTGCATTGACGCCACTTGCACCCATACCACAAGCATAAAATCTTTTTGCCAAGGCAGAAACCTGAGCTGTTAATGCTGTAATGGCATCCAACTCATGAACACCTGACACTGCTTTTATAAGTTTCGTTCTCTCAGAAGGCCATTGATAGATGTTGGAGGACATTTCTTCGATCAATTCAAATGCATCCTCCACATTTCTTTTTAGCAATGCTCCACCTGCTGCATCATCCACATTAGATCTTCCAACCTCTAATAATCCTTGATAAAACGTCTGTATTTGCAGCCATTCTGGAATTCCATGATGAGGACACTTTTGAAGCAACTCCTTGAATCTTTCCCAAGCCTCGTATAATGACTCCCCTTCCTTCTGTGTGAATGCAACAATTCCGTAATTTCACTGTTTTCGCAGGAGGAAAATACTTGGCTAGGAATTTCTGTGCCAACTCATCCCATGTTGTGATAGATGATTAGGGTAGTGAATTCAACTAGCTCTTTGCCCTATCTTTTAATGAAAACGGAAATAATCTCAACCGAATGACATCGTCTGACACTTCATTATACTTGAAAGTATCGCAAATCTCCAAGAAGTTTGCAATGTGCTCATTTGGATCTTCATGAAGTAAACCACAAAACTGCACTACAGATTGAATCATTTGAATGGTTATCGGTCTGATCTCAAAGTTGTTTGCTTGAATGGCCGGTCTGCGAATACTTTGGTGAATCCCTTCCACAGTTGGTATAGAATAATCTCTGAGAGGTTTGGAACCCTCCGGGGCTGCCTGATTATCTCCCATATTTACTTTTTGTTTTGCCAAACGTCTAGCTTTTCTTATTCCACGAACTGTTCTCTCGATTTCACTGTTGAATGGCAATAACTCAGCACTTTTAGACCTTCGCATAAAATGTCTGCCAGCACCTGAAAAAGGAAAAATAAAATTGTTTAAAGCAAAATTGTTTCAACTAATATTGATATTGATACTGTAAAATGACATGTTATTCCCCAACAACGGCACCAAAAACTTGATGGGTAAATTCCTAATGCACTAATTACAATAGGTTGCGTGCAAGTATACACGATCATAATGTAATATAATGGCAAATCAAGGTCGTTCCCACAAGGACAATTGCTAATTTTACGTATCAATTACCAAAATTGATTGACAGTAATTTTATTCAAACTACCAAAATTAAAAGCGAATTGAATTCAATTAAATAAAAAATAATAATTAATAAAAATAAAGAAAGAAAATCAAATAAACAAACAAATTAATTGATGGAACCAACAGCAGATGAGTGGATTTAAGGTACAATCTCACATTTTTATTTCATCAACCTAGTCTCATTTTAATTACGCAAAAATAATCACTTTTATATTGTATTTAATCGGGTAACTCTAGATTAATTACCAGCCTCTTTCGAACGGTCAAGTAATAATACCCAGGATAATTAATCTACTATATGTCTATGTAAATTAAATAATCCTGAATTCATTAAGTTTCAATTACCCACATATGATTACACAATCTCTACAGGTATATGTCTATCCTATATGGATTATGCCATTCTATTGACGTCTAACACATGATACCTTTGTCAAGCGTATCATAGTCACAAAATCTATCAATTAACAAGTCTTATTTAATTGATAGCATTAAATTCCAATAGAACAGAATACAAATATAAAAGAACCAATAATTAATTAACACGAAAAATCATTGAATAGGCGATGAAATAAATTAGCTACATTGTAACCTTGGAAATTAAAATTAGTTCGACATAAAATAGAATAACATAGTGCACAAAATTAAAATAAAATTATTCGACATTGAAATAATCAAACAAAAAGATGAAATAGTCACTGTGCTGTTCTCTGAGATGCTGCTTGAACTTGAATAAACTGGAGCAGGTTGAATTCTAGCAACGTTGAGAGTGTCTGCAACTCCACTTCTCTCAAACTCTTCCGCTGCCGTCCAAAAAGAAAATAGAAAACCCTAAAAACCAAGACAAGTCGAAGACTCCCCTCTAAGCATGAAAAGAATGAATTTATAGAAGGAGGGAGAGAGATTTTTTTTAGCATAAAATTGATTTCCTTGATTTTCTCTCCATTTAATTCCAAGATACTTTCCCAATTCAATTCCATGATACTCTCTCTGAAGTACCATGAATAATCCTCTTGAATCTTCTGCATTGAATGCCATGATTTTCCTTTACAAAATCATTAAAACTTTGACTTCAATTTCCTTAAATAAAAGATCTTCTTCCATGCAATTAAATTCCTTCCAAAATGAGATTAAGAGCTTTTAAAGCATACATCAATTACTGCCCAAATTACTGATATGCTCCCATTAATTTTTGTGCAAGAATCTCTCCCAATGAGCTTCCAAAATTGACTTGCAGAAAAAATATAAAAAGACCCTCAACTTTTATAAATTACATTTTTGCCCCAAAAATTACACTTCAATCCCTTCATTCAAATTCTGCACAAAATACTCAGAAAACATTAGTACACCCCTAATTACTCGAGTTTTCATCATGAAAGCATAGACTAAGGATATAAAATCGTGTATAATTTTAGCTCGATCAGAAGGGCGTAGAGCCTTTAGACTGTATACCTTTTGATGCTCCGGTTGATGTTATAGTCATTTCAAATGACAAGGAGGGTGTCGAGCCTTCGGATTATGTGCCTTCTGATGTTCCAGCCAATATCATCGTCGTTTTAGATGATGAGATGAATGTCGAAGTCATTAACATCTTGGACGATGAGTGGGATGTGGAGATCATTGAGATCTCCGATGATGAGATGACCAATGTGATGGGGACTTTTGACGATGAGGTGTTTAAGGTTATAGACATCTCATCGGATGAGGAGGATCTCGAGATGAATGATTTCTAGTATTATGATGACATGGACTATTTATGATTTTCGTATGTTTATCTTATTTTATTTGTTAATGTTATTTGTATTTAATTTCATGATATTTCTTTATTGTTAGTTCATTTATGTTAGTTAAATTAAATGTAAATATTTAATTTCATTTAATGTAATTATTTGTGCATTTGATTGAATGATTATTATATTCATTGAAAGTGGGTGTTCTTTGCTTAATGCATGAATAGAATTAAATTGCGCAAAAACACTTATATACCATGCTTGAAATACTTGGAAGTTGACGGTGATTAAGTAGCTTGACTATTTTTTTGACTCTATTCCTTGCATTCATATATTGTATTTGTAGGTGTACGTTTGCTACAAAGGAAATGTGAAATTGTGTAGTGTATGCTAGAATAGATATCTTTTACTTGTTTTTAAATAAAATAAATTTAAGGGAATGACTTCAGAATAAAAGAATATCATAGTTGAGCTCAACAAGGGTGAGAAACTCAATGGTGACAACTATGACATATGACACCACAAAATTTAGTACATCCTTGAAGAGCAAGATGCTCTTGAGACTCTAACAAACACCATGGTACCATTTCAGTTAGATACATCTGCTCAAGGTAGGAGAGACATGGATGTTTATCAGACTTGGAAAAGGAAAAATAGTATTGCTTGGATCATGATCCTTAGTAGCATGGTTGATGACCTTATGTGCATGTATGAGAAATATGAATGGCCTAGGACATGTGGATGACTTTAAAAGACAAGTATGATAGTATTTCAACTACTAAACTGAGGAGGCTTATCATTAAGTTTGACACCGTTCAAATCATACAATAAGGTAGTACCTTAGGGATATGTCAAATGTGATCCGTGAGTGCAAGTTTGCCAAACATAACCTTAATGATGAATAGCAAGTATAGGTTGTGATCATGTCTCTTCTCTTCAGTTGAGAGAATATGAAGATCAATAGGATTTACAATGACAACATCAAGACTTTGATGACATTTTGTGTCATGTTGAATTGGAAGACGAGCATTTGGAAGCGGTGAAAACTTCCGATTAGTTTTACATGGCTGAATCCAACAAGCATAAAGGCTCAGGCCTTAAGAGCAAGAGAGGGAAGAAGAACTTTAAGAAAGGGAAAGGTAATCCCGATTTTAAGAAGAATGAGATTGGAAAGTACAAGATAGACAAACGCGCTGGAGTAAGAAAGACAAAACTAAGATGAATTGTTTTAACTGCGGAAAGTTGAGCCATTTTACTCATGAATGCATTGAGCCCAAGCAGGAGAAGGTATATTATTACTCCAATTTGTCTAATTGTGTTTATGTTTCTAGTTCAGTATTACTTAATGAATCTCATCATTTGTGGATTGTAGATTAGAAGTAATAGACTATATAGCTAGAGACTGGATAACATTTGTGAAGTATTGTTGAATAAGTCATGGAACAAGATGAATTTATATTAAGAATACTTCATTTGTTGAATGCAAGGGAATTGACACATGTAAGTTTGTATTGTCTGTGGTAAGATAATTTGTATCTATGATATACTTTTTGCTCCGTGATTTATTTTATCTCTACGATGCGATGCATTGAAGTTCTTGTAGAGCGGTGGATATCGTGCAAATCTTTGATGTTGACAGGTCAAAGAAACTCGTAATCTCTTGTTAAACTTTGAGAAAAGAATAAAATTAAAAGGGTGGTTTTTAATAGATAGAGTCTGTAGAAGGAGAGGGCGCGGCACAGTTATGGGACCCACCCAAGGTGGTTGATGCACAGGTGGAAGCAGAAAAGATTGCATGAACAATCCAAAACCCAAAATCAAATCAACTCAGAAGACAAAAGTCTTTCACCCCATAATTCTATATTATCCACAAATAACATAACATATGGTGGCACGTGGCCATGTGGCTAGTAGTGAATATGCAACCGCTTTCTTCTCCGCTTACCGGAATATTCTGCCCGTTCAGACTTCAGAGTGATGCTAAGCTTGTTGGTTTGGGCAGGAGGGGTCGGTTTCAAAGGAAGCTTAAGTTTGTTGTCAGTGCGGAGGTGTCCAAGTATTTTTCTCTCAGTTTCGGTTTGGATTCTCAGGTCAGTCAGTTGCTGCTGATGTTTTGGTGTTTGATTAAATGACTGAATGAGTTGATTGTGTTGCTGCTATTTTATTTGATGCTCTGTTCTATGGAACATTGACAATTCTCCATTCGCTTTTTGTGACTTTTAGAGTAAAAAATGACATAATTTGCTTGATATCTTTAGAACCAAAATTATGTAGAAATCTATGAAGACAAATAATCAAAGCTTGCCTTAGGCCACTGCCATGGAATTGCCTTGAAGAGCAAAACTCCTTTAACAGCTTTTAGTGTCTACTCCTTTGTACCTTTTCTCTTGCTATGTTGCGTCGTTGCTTTATTTTCGATATCTGGAAACTTTATCTGGGTTTTAAATCAGTAGAGATCCCATTCTTTAGGTTAGTAGATTGTTGCAATCTGTTTGATTCCTTTTGCAATGAGCAGTTTTTGTGTAAAAATCTTGTAGTGATGGACTAACACCTGGTTGTTTTAAATAGAAAATTACCCAGTCTAATGATCCAACACAGCTGCCATGGATTGGTCCGCTTCCTGGGGATATTGCAGAAGTTGAGGCGTATTGTAGAATTTTCAGAGCAACTGAACGGCTTCATG
This sequence comes from Litchi chinensis, assembly GCA_019925255.1. NCBI lineage: Eukaryota > Viridiplantae > Streptophyta > Magnoliopsida > Sapindales > Sapindaceae > Litchi > Litchi chinensis. The sequence continues at coordinate 16,226,614 of CM034468.1, forward strand.
GTGCATTGATGGACACGTTATGCAATCCATTAACTGGGGAATGTAGCGTTTCATATGATTTCACGCCAGAGGAAAAACCATTGTTGGAAGACAAAATTGTGTCTGTGCTTGGTTGCATGCTCTCTCTTTTAAATAAAGGAAGAGAGGATGTCCTTTCTGGGAGATCTTCAATCATGAATACCTTTCGGGTTGAAGATGCTAGTATGAGGGATGATACGATTCCTCCACTTGCCATTTTCAGGAGTGAGATGAAAAGGTGTTGTGAGAGCTTGCATATTGCTCTTGAAAACTACTTGACGCCTGATGATGTTCGCAGCTTAGATGTATGGAGGAAATTGCAGAGGCTGAAAAATGTCTGCTATGATTCTGGATTTCCCCGTTGGGATGATTACCCTTGCCATACACTGTTAGCAAATTGGAGTCCTGTTTATTTTTCTTCCTCTAAAGAAGAAATAGAGTCAAAAGGTTCTGAGGTTGCTTTTTGGAGGGGTGGCCAGGTTACTGAGGAAGGTTTGAAGTGGTTAATAGAGAAAGGTTTTAAAACTATTGTAGATATGAGAGCAGAGATGGTGAAGGATACCTTTTATGAAGCAGCCATAGATGATGCTATTTTGTCAGGGAAAGTTGAATTGGTTAAAATTCCAGTCGAAGTTCAGACTGCACCTTCAATGGAGCAGGTTGAGAAGTTTGCATCTCTGGTTTCAGATGGCAGTAAAAGGCCCCTATTTCTTCACAGTAAGGAAGGTGTGTGGAGAACTTATGCCATGGTCTCCAGATGGAGGCAGTACATGACTTGCTATGCATCACAGTCCATCTATAGTCAGCCAGTCACTTCAAATGATGTGTCATTAGCTGATAAAAATGGAATGGGAGAATCAAAGGCTGCTGCTATTAGAGGAGAAAGGTCCCTCCTGGAAGAGGAACAGGAGTTGGTGCGAGAGAATCTCGATAAGATTCACACCTCAAATGGGGTACTTTACAAAGATGATTCTACAGACAAGGATAATGTGAATCAGAGTAATGGAACCCTTAATTCTATTAAAGGTGCTGTTATAGTTGATAATGGGGTAGAATCTTTAGGGAAAGTTTGCACAGAAATTGATCCTCTTAAGGCTCAGGTCCCTCCATGCAATTTTTTCTCCAAAAGAGAAATGTCCAGTTTTCTTAGAAGTAAAAAGATGACACCTCCCCACTATTTTAATCATCATTTGAAGAGATTGGAGATGTCACCAAGTGAGAATGCTCCATCTGGTTCTGTCTCAGGATGTTTGGAGACAAGAAATTCCAATGGGTCACTCAGTAGTTTAAGTAATACTCCAATACCTCACAGCTCGCCTTCTGGCAGTGAGAATTCAGATGGTTTTAATTATGCTTCGGTTAGATCAAGTGTAAATGGATTTGGTGAAGGGGCAATAAGTAGCATGACTGCAGCTGCTGTCTCCAATTCTATGAGCAGCAACTTAAATGAGCATGTCATGTCTCAAACTGTTGAGGAGGATCAAAGGAGCAAGGGACAAGCCTCAGTTTCAGGTGATGATGACTTGAATCCAGTGGAAGGAAATATGTGTGCTTCTGCAACTGGTGTTGTAAGGGTGCAGTCAAGAAGAAAAGCAGAAATGTTTTTGGTGCGGACAGATGGATTCTCCTGTACCCGAGAAAAGGTGACTGAATCCTCCTTGGCCTTCACTCATCCTAGTACCCAACAACAGATGCTTATGTGGAAATCTACACCAAAGACGGTATTATTGTTGAAAAAGCCAGGGCAAGCGCTCATGGAAGAAGCAAAAGAGGTACCATGCAAAATTAATACCAAGCATTTCACTGATCATAGTTTGAAATGATTACTATTTACGAATACAGTTATATTGTTATCAGCACTTAAAACTTTTGTTGGCTTGGTGTGCACAGTGCAATATTTGAATTGCATGGAGTTAGCATGATATATATTTTCATGCATAAATACAATTATCGTGTCATACTGTTGTCTTTCTCAACATCAATCATAGCCTTGGAGAGGAAGAGAAGGGGAAGAGCAGGGGGTATGGGTGGCATCTGTAGGTGTTTGTTTGAGAAACTTAAAGGCAAAAAATATATCCTTATGTATATACATTGTCCAAGAATTATGTGCAATATATGATCTAGATAGGACTCAATGGCAAAGGATTGTAGTATCAACCTGAAGTTCTGAGTAATGCTTTCTAGTATTAGCTACAAATGCATAAAAATATGCATATTTATAGAATTAAACTTCTACAAAAAATATCAGATTAATTATAGTGAAGCACATTTGATTTTATATTCCCAGTTACCTTGAAAAAAATCTTCTGAATAGTAAATTGCATGCTGAGTATGTGATGTGCAGAAGCATGTGAGGTTTCCAACTTGCTGGTGCTGCCTCCAGTTGTTGAGGAAGGCTTTCAATCTACAAGTTCATTCAGAGCAAAAATAATTATAAAGAATAACCCTATAAGCCAAAGGCGAAAGGCGAGGCGAGGCGTTCTAACCTCCGCGACTTGAGGTGGTTACCTTGAGGCCTGATAATAACTAGAATGACTTACAGAGGCAGCAGCTGTAGAAGTAGAAGTTTTAGAAGTTGCTACATTCAATGCATTACTAGATATTATGGGGACATGAGAAATGTTTGCAGCAGTAGCAACAGGATCTGACAGAATAACTAGCAACTTGGGATCAGCTTTTGAAAGATCATTGATAAACTCAGGCTAAAAGTTTATTAGTGACACTAATTTAACTTAGTACAGGGGTTCTTTGGTCCATCTGAAAATGGTTGCCATGACTAGTGACAGTTGATGCCAGCTTGTTTTGACATAAATCTATGATGTGAGATTAACATACTACCAGAATCATTTAAGCTATATCTTCTGACATTCAAGCAGTAGTAAATTTTTTTGCTTTATTAGCTTGTAATGTTGACCAGTCCAATTCTATGATGAACTTAGATAGTATAATATAAAACTTCATTTTTTTATTTTTATTTTTTAAATTTTTTTATTCAGTCAGGCTTTATGTGGGGAAGGGACATATTGTCAATAACATTATTGTTTTAGAAAATATATATTCTTCTTACCTTTTTTTTTTTTTTCTTTTGTGACAACTATATTCTTCTTATTTTGCTGCTATATTAAGGATGAATGAACTGTACTTTCTACAGAGCTCTTGGCACTTCTACACTTGTTATACCATCACTCAACTGTGCTATTTTGCATTTGATGAGCAGGTTGCCTCTTTCTTGTTTTACCAAGAGAAAATGAATGTTCTTGTGGAACCAGATGTACATGACATATTTGCTAGAATCCCAGGGTTTGGATTTGTTCAGACCTTTTACATTCAAGATACTAGGTAAAGTTAATTGTGATCTAATAAGCAACAATTTCATGAATAGTGTGTTGCTCCTCTTACCTCGTAGGGATCTATTTACCCTGTCAAGTGTCATTAATGCAGTGATCTCCATGAGAGGGTTGATTTTGTTGCATGTTTGGGGGGAGATGGGGTCATACTCCATGCATCAAATTTGTTTAGAGGTGCTGTTCCTCCCGTAGTCTCATTTAATCTTGGATCTCTTGGATTTCTGACTTCCCATACTGTAAGCTGCCAGCTCAACACATTTTTTCCCCTCTTACTGATTCATTTCTGTATGCATGGTAATTATTCAGATTGCTATTTTTTGGTATGACATAGTTTGAAGACTACAGGCTGGACTTACGACAGGTTATCCATGGGAATAACACAGTGGATGGTGTTTATATTACCCTTAGAATGCGCCTTCACTGTGAAATTTTCCGCAATGGCAAAGCAATGCCTGGCAAAGTATTTGATGTTCTAAATGAAATTGTTGTTGATCGGGGTTCTAATCCATACCTTTCCAAGATTGAATGCTATGAACATGAGCGACTTATAACCAAGGTGAGCTCAGTAATTCATTTCTTTAAAGAAGATTATATATTCTTTAATCATGCTCTCAATTTTGATGTAAGCATTGTTAAAAAAAGAATAATGCTATGTTTCCCAAAAATTTACCCAAAAATTGGGGAAATTTTCGGTAGTGACTTTTGAAAAAATAGTCACATTTTTATTTAATTTATTGGGAAAAATTACAGTACTTATAGAAGTTCTGGACTAACATAAATTAGGAAACTAAAGTAAAATAGGATACTAAAAAAAAACTAGGAAACTAACACAATCTAAGAAACTAAAGTAAAATAGGAACTAAAATAAAATAGGAACGTACATTAGGAAAATTTTCGTCTGATTTTAATTTTCTAATTCTATGAGGAATCTGTCAACACCCCTGGATATTATCTATATCTAGCTTGCTATTAATATCTTGAAGTGGACTAGGTAGAGCCTTGGTTAAAATACCAGCCATTTGCCTAATCATCTTTCCCTAACTTGGTTCTAATTGAGCCAAAGATACCAAGGCATAATCATTGAATCCTCATCCCAAGCAGTAAACCTTATGTTGTCCTTACTTGGTATAGGTTCAGTTAAATGCCTTAGCTTCCTTTTTGCCTTTGAAATGGGTTTTACAAGTTGAGACCAAACCAAATAATTTCAGCCATTAAATAATCTCTTGGAGGCTTGTAGGTTAGATTTTTTAGTGAAAATTGCTGCAGGGAATTAAATGAGGAAAGTAGGTTAGAAAGCTAAAGGCAATTCTTTTGTTACAAGAAAATAATAATAAAATTCTGCTGCCAGAAATGAAAGCTGAAGAAAAGAAAAAGAATAGCAGAATGAAGGCTGTACTTAATAAAAAAAAAAAAAAAAAAAAAAAAAATTCTGCTGTCAGCAAAGCTGAAGAAAAGCAGAATTTGCTGCCAGCAATTTTCCCCGCAACAACAAAAGAGGGCAACTATGGCCAAGAAAGAAAACAAAAGGGTAACTAAGACCAAGAGAGAACTAAAAAAGAGAAAGAGAACCAAAGCTCTCGTACTACGTTAAAAAAATAGTTACTATATTTTTATGTATTAAGAAAAATTACAAAATTACAATATTTGTAGAAGTTCCAGACTAACATAAATTAGGAACTAATGTAAAATAGGATATTAACAAAAAACTTGGAAAATAACACAAACTAAGAAACTAAAACAAAATAGGAACTAAAATAAAATAGGAAACTAAATTAGAAAACTTTTTAGCTAATTTTAATTTTCTAATTCTATGAGGAATCTGTCAACCAGCAGTAGAGTTACACTTGCTTTTTCAGAAAGAGTTCAAGTTCCATTTTAGTTATAATGATCATCACCATTTAACTATGCTCCAAAGATCCAAAATTTAGAGACTGTTAAAATCGTCATTCTCTTGTAATCAAAATTGGCATGCTCTTATTCATTATTATAAATGCATTCTCTCAGGTGCAAGGTGATGGAGTCATCATAGCTACTCCTACAGGAAGTACTGCTTACTCTACAGCTGCAGGAGGTTCCATGGTAACCTGTCATTTTAGTTATTATTGTAGAATATATGTTATGTATTACTTGTGAATTCATTCATTCTGTTAAGAAAAGCTTCTCCTCTTAAGGATTTCTACCCCTTATTTTATTGCTTCAAAATTAATTTGTTGAATCCACTTTTGAAGAGGCTGTTAATTTTACTAATTTTAAGTGCAAATGAAAAGTTATTTTTGTTGACTGTAATTTTTACTGCCTCAAAAAGTTGCAATTTTCACTTTGTATTTGGTTAGAGATTTTGATGAAGCATTTGGTCTATGAAATGATTCGCTTGGATATGTCTCAACAAGTTCTAAACTTTGTTCTGTTTGCTGTTAATTAAAACTAGTTGGTACTAGTAATGTTCAATTTACGATCATATGTTCCTGTGAGACACATTTTCCTGATGGTTTCAAGTTTCAAGACTAGTAGTTTTACCATTCTTTATAAATATACTTTCTTTATGGTGGCTTATCTTTTGTCTATTTGGTTGGCTGATTAAAAGTGGCTTCTTGTTCTTTTTTGGAGGGATGGGAGGAGGAGCCAATGCTTTTCCCACTTTGTTGTCATGCGTGGGAACCACCATCACCTAGATCTTTGGCACAAAACCTTTTTATTGCAAGATAGAGTCCCAATCCTTTGCATTTCCAGATAAATATTTTTAGGCCCCCAATCAATGCCACCTACCATAAGAGGTAGAGGACAATCAAGAGGTGAAATTGTTTAATAAGGAAAGTCAAATGAATTAATGAGAATGATTGCTTGATTGTACTTGATTGAAGGGAGGTGTTTTGGGAATGGAGCTTGATTGAAAAGTCAAACAAATTAATGAGAATGATTGCTTGATTGTAGCTTGATTAAAGGGAGATGTTTTTGGCAGGAGTTTGATTGAGGGGATGTGTCTTGGTAGCAAATAACTATTTATAGGGGACGTTAGGAATGCTAGGAGTATCTTGAGTTTTGCATGGTTTTTGCTGAGTAGCTCTGCTGAGACTTAGTGTAGCTCTAGCCTTGTGTTCTCTTGGTGTAGCAGTAAGAGTTTTGTATTTGTTTCCTTGTTTCTCGATAATAAAACCCCCTTTTCTACCTTTTGTTAGTCTTGTATTAGCGAGTGTCCTAATAATTGGTATAAGAGCCTGCACAAGTAACCAGTGAATGGTTAATACACGAATGGAGAGTCGAGTGGAAAAGCTCGAATGAGATATAACAGAATTGAAGGACCAGAGTTTGGTCTTGGATGCAAAGTTGTCGGAGTTGGCTTCAATTAGGAATTATGATAGGTAACTTAAATGAGAAACTAGCACCAACCAAAGGAGTGGAGTCCGAACAATATTTTGAAGTTCAAGCATTTCAGGGGAAACCCATCAGTCCTAAAGAGAATTTGGTCTCTAGCAATGATGAGCCAAATAAAGAATCATCAAATCAGGTCACTGAAGACACAAATAGATGCGAGGTTGATGCAACAAATGATTTTAATGAAGAGTTTATTGAGAAAGCTTTAGAGAATAATTTAATCGATAATGAAAAGGATGGGGCTGCTTTGGAGCCTGATCCTTGTGAAAATAATCAGTCAGAAGAAACTCAAGTGCCTGTTGAGAAGGAAACTGATTCTAAAAGAACTGGAGAGAAGAGGAAGTTACAGATTCAAGGCAAATGGAGAGGGGTTGACCTTGTTATTATTATTATTATTTTTTTTTCAAAGATGCAACAAATATCAATATCATAAAAATGTTTTATGGTATTGAAGAGTCATTTCCAACTAATGGCCATTCTGGGTTCCCACTTAGCTATAAAGTAATTGCCAGCAATCTGTGTGGGGTAGGTATGAAGGTGGACATAATGGAATTTGTAGCTGAATGTGCAGTTTGTCAACAAAACAAGTATCAAGCTACTTCCCTTGTTGGGCTACTTCAGCCCCTTTCACTTCCAACGAATGTTTGGGAAGACATGGGTCGAACACAGGACGAAGCCACTTGGGAAGCTATCCATGATATTCATGAGCAGTTTCCATCATTCCGCCTTGAGGACAAGGCGATTGCTGAGGGGGTTAGTATTGTTAAGCTCCCAATCGTTGCCACCTATCAAAAGAGGTAGAGAACAATCAAGGGGTGAAATTGTTTAATAAGGAAAGTCATATGAATTAATGAGAATGATTGCTTGATTGTAGCTTGATTGAAGGGAGATGTTTTGGGAATGGAGCTTGATGGGAAAGTCAAACAAATTAATGAGAATGATTGCTTGATTGTCGCTTGATTAAAGGGAGATGTTTTTGGCAGAAGCTTGATTGATGGGATGTGTCTTGGCAGCAAATAACTATTTATTGGGGATGTTAGGAAAGCTAAGAGTATCTTGAGTTTTGTATGTTTTTTGCGGAGTAGCTTTGCTAAGGCTTAGTGTAGCACTAGCCTTGTGTTCTTTTGGTGTAGCACTAAGAGTTTTGTATTTGTTTCCTTGTTTCTCAATAATAAAACCTTTTCTACCTTTTGTTAGTCTTGTGTTAGTGAGTGTTCTAACAGATATATTCAAGGGATGTGATCAATTCACAGCCAAAAATAAATGCTTGATTTACTCATCCATGAGATGAATTTGCAAAAATGTCTTAAACTTGTCATTTTTCTCTTTTCAGTGGTTCTGATTTATTCATCTTAGAAATGTATAAATATCAATACTTAAATTAAAGTTTTGTGACTGATGTTATTTCTATCTGTTTTCTATTCTGAGACTGTATTTATGTCATGATATATAATCTGGAATGCAGGTGCATCCAAATGTTCCATGTATGCTTTTTACACCAATCTGTCCACACTCTCTCTCATTTCGACCTGTCATACTTCCAGATTCTGCGAGACTGGAACTGAAGGTAAAGTATTTCTGCTTAGAGTTAATTTTAGAATTTTTTTGTCTGATTGATATTTTATTGATTGTCGTGGGTTCAAATTTAAGTGGACTTGAATAATTTTGTTTCCACTGGTCTACATAGTCTGTATATTTATATGTTTCCTAAACTTTCTGGCGAAATTGCAATAGCTCATATGTTGCTTTATAAAATAGTATAGTTTAGTGTAGTGACTACTAACCTGTGCCTCAAACATGGTTGGAAAAGGTTACAAAAAATAATAGTTTTGTGGTCAGTTTGGGGTTAATGTTGCAAATTATTAAAAATTATTTTTAGTAAGCTGGATAAATGATTAATTTTAGAAAGTAATAGATTAGTGTTTGGTAAACTTGCTTTTAGAATGTTGTAGTTTTTGAAAGGTATCCTCCTGAGGTTTGACGATCTTTTGAGAAAAACCCTCAAATTTTAGATGAAAACCTCTTTATTGCATAACAAAATCATCTTGTAGTTTCTAAGTCTACTTAAGAAACTCCATCCTTGTGTACCAAAAAATGTGTTCTAAGGAGACTGCATCTAAGTTCCTAACTAGATTGTTTTTGAAGAAAGGGTCAAACTCAAGGTTGGTTTGAGGAATCTTCCTTTTCTTTTCCTTTTCTGATTGGAAATGAGAATGAAACATTTTATGAACACAAAAAAGGTGAACAAGTAGCCCAAAGTTACAAAAAAGGAGCTATATGGACAAACAAAAACTAATCCCAAAACCAATATCAAATATGAGGCAGAAGACCCCCCTTAAAGTACAATTATCTCACAATACTCTACCAACTGCGATGAATATTTAAAAGGGAGTATCTGGAAATTCTTTAGTAGCTCGGGCCCACAATGAAGCTAAATACTGTGTTTGATTCTGTAAACTATCGTTTTGTCTTTCCTTAGAAAATTACGTTATTCCTTTATTACATTAATCACTTGGTTGTCAATTAAAAAAACTTTTTTGATCATGTAAATTGTGTGATTTAATTTTGAAACACAGTTCCATGGTACCTTGCTCTTCCCCATTGTCTAATGCAGAAAAGCTTTTGATGTAGATCAACATCAGAAATAGAATTAAGAGAGAATTAAGGTTAGACAAGATAGAAAATTAGAGGAAAGAAATAAGAACTATGGAAGAAAGAGGATATATTCGAGGAATAATAGAGAGGAGAATCAGCATAATTTTATTTTATTAATTCAAAGTTTGCCTAAAAAATAAAGCATAACCATTAACTAGGAAACAAATAAAATCCTAAAACAGTAAAAAAAACTTGTTTTTCATAATATTCAACTTCTAACAAAAGCCTAGACCAAAAGTACGATGCCACCTTACAATTTACAAGAGAGGTTTAATGCTTTCCTCATTTTTCTTGCACATAGTACGATAAGAAGGTGTATGCCACATTCTTGGAAATCTTTTTTGAATGACTTGGCTTGCCCAAGCAAAAGGTTGAATCTTAGGAGCCTTCGCAACTGCATTGACTTGTAAGGTTTATCAGTGTTGACATTTGTCTGAAGGCAAACCGTTCTGTTAAATCAAGGTTGTGAAAACATTACAGCATCAACATCACCTAAATGTGTTGTCTGTTTATACGAAGATATTGGCTTGAACATACCAAGCCTCCTGCATAAATATCAGCTCTGTTGCGTTTCCTGTAAATTGTATTCTTCGATTCTGAGTAGTCGATTGTCTTTATAATTGAAAGATTCCCGAGGATGCTCGAAGCAATGCATGGGTTTCCTTTGATGGAAAGAGAAGGCAACAACTCTCTAGAGGGGATTCTGTCCGGATATGTATGAGCCAGCACCCGCTTCCAACAGTTAACAAATCTGACCAGACTGGTGACTGGTTTCACAGTTTGATTCGCTGTCTGAACTGGAATGAAAGGCTTGATCAAAAGGCCCTTTGAAGCCCCTGAATCTGATGAGAACCAAGACTGCGCCATTGTCGATCCCCTGGAATGAGGTTTGTGTAAAATATTGTACAAACTGTAAATTCAAGAGAGTAAAGAAAATCGAAAGTTAATAGGATAAATACTAATCATTAATAACATTGGCTCCTCCGGTTCTCCCACATGAAAATTGGGTTGGCTACATTATGTGTCTGTTTCTTTGTCTTGACCCTTATTGTCCACAAAGTTGTAATTTTTGTACTGTCATTTATGATAATGGTAATAAAAGTAGTCTTACTGCCCTTTTTGTGGATCTGACATAAAATTGATACTTTGCCTGGTTAGGCTTTCTATTTTTTGTCATTTTGCCTGATGAAATTCCGTGTGTCGAAGTGGCTCTGAATTACTTATTATTATTATTTCTTCAAAAAATCTTTACTGTGCATCATGCGTTTTGCGTTGCAAGCTTCTTTCACGCTGTCTATGGACTTCTTAACTTTACAACTTTTCTTCACACATTAGTTTAACTAAAAAACAGAAAATTTAATTGCTGGTCTTCCACTAAAAATCTGCTTGTAGTTTTATAACTTTAATTTTATGTTGAGACATTTGGGTTTTGAATTATAAACGACATCAGAGTTTTATATATGAATTGGGAATGATTACTTTGTGTTGAAATCGTTTTGTGAAAGTGAATTTGCGATTAGTTTCCGGTTCACGAACTCTCGTGAACTTTCTGTGCAAATTATTTGTGCGAACTCTTTATGCGAATTATTTAAGCGAACTGTTTACCCGAAATGTTTACGTGAACTGTTGACTTAAAACAACCATTAATTCTTTTTCATGGTTGACACTCCTATGCCAATTATTTACATAAGCTAATATGCAAACGAATTACGCGAACTATTTAGGCAAACTATTTACATGAATTATTGTCTTGAAACAAACATTAATTCTTCTTTATGGTTGTTACTGTTTCTTCACTGTCCGCATTCTATTGTCGATTTCTACGTTCTTGAGTAAATCCAGGTGTTTTTGATGTTTTCTAGTTAGTGTAAGTGAGCTTGTTCTAGTTCTAGGTTATGGAGAGCATTTAAAGTCTTTTCGGGAGTATTTTCAAAGTCTAAACTCATTGGAAACAGAGCGTCTCGCCACTTGCGGTTGCAAGTTGTTACTAGCGGAAAGAAACTGCCATATCAAAACTAAGTGCATTGCCACTTGCGGTTGCTGGTTGTTTCTAGCGATAGGAAAGTTGCCAGACTAGAACCGAGTGCATCGTTGGTTACTTTCTCTGACAACAACCAACGATAAAAAAAGGCAGTTTCATCCTCTCGAGCAAAATGAAGCCCTAGTCGATTAGGATTATAAATAGGCAACTTTTTGCACCAGAATGAGAGTTTTTCAAGTCTGGAACAACAGAGTTTGACATCATCCATTTTTTCTATTTTGATGTAACAAGAGGTCTATAACTCATTCTTTGACTAGGCAACAAAGAGGAAGCTTTAAGGAGGGTGAAGTCATCACTTTGGGGAAGAAAGGATCAGCCTTTGGAAAAACAAAGGCCCCCTGATCTTCATAAGATTCTATTCTCACTCTCTCCTTGGTTGTATTAATCAATGTTGTGTGGGTATTTTGTGACAGATTTGCCTCTTGTAATGATGAACTACACTCATTTTTGTACGGTCACAATGTAGTCCAACCATGTAGCTCAACCCTTTAAATATTATCAATGTCTATTTTCTCATCCAAGTCTTTCATTTTATTTGTGTTTAATGCTTTTGATTAGGTGGCTATTAATTAGGTGATTCAGCAACCGTAATTGTTAGTGCATAGGGTGTGTAGTGCATTGGTTTTTACATCTTATGACATTTAGATTTGTTATTGAAGAAGCAAAATATTTTATATATTTATTGCAGGGGTCTAATATGGAAATGTACAGATTTTTGGTTTATTCAGAATAAATGATAGGATCCTCCCATATTCATATATTTAATCTAAGAAGATACTATGATAAGTTGGAAAACTATGTATAATTCTAAAATTTTTGATAGAAAATCATTTGAAAATTTGGCAATACATAAGTTGATTTAATAAAAATTTTGGCAATATAATTATTTATACAATAATTCCACCTTGTAATACATGAAATAAACACTTTTAAAATATTTCAAATCTCAACTATTTATGACCTTTGATCCCTCTTCCCAATCATATTTCAAATATAAGCAATATCGTGTAAAACATATAAAACAAACTTGCTTTTACATGGAAATATAACAATAAAGTATTTTTATATCATTTGCAGACTTCAAAGCAAAGACATGAGCGAAACTAATGAGAAATCAAATATTTTACAATATTAAAGTATAAGTAAACACATGCATACCTAGATGTTAAGGAATATACAAAATATGTATGTACAATATCAAAATATGATTTCCTTATATTATTTGATCGAGTGGCCCACCTTTTCCTATTTAGAGATTTTTTTCGAGACCCGATGATTACATGAGAAATAGTTTTAAAAATATAAAAAGGTAAACACTAACGCCTAGTGAATGGATACAATTTTTGAAAACCACATAAATCATTTAATTTTGATAATAATTAACATAATATAAAACTGGTAATAAAAATAAAATCTCAATGAGTTGATTTATATTCACTCGTATCTGAAAATAATATTAAAACTACATCTCATATCACGATAAACTATAAAAATCTGTATGGATCATTTTTGTTTGCTAATAAAAAGTCTGTCTACACCAATCTAGTATCTAGGAGAATCTGGTTATACGTGGTGGAGATACTCAACACACATGCAGAACAAGGGATAACATCTGATCATACATGTGTTGGGCGACTCTATGACTCCCTAGACATTTGTCATACACGTGCTAGATGACTTTTTAAGACTTACACAAGTGAAACCTATCTAACTATTAGAAGGGAGTGAACAATACTGGTGTTCTGCAAATCTTATTTTATTCATTTCGTAATTCAAATAATTTTCATATGCAAATATTTGGAAATCTATTTCCGAGTGTATAAAAAATTCTTCATAAATACCTTTCTCTAACTTACATAAATAATGTTTAAAATATTCTAAAACATTTAAGATAATAATCTCAAGCCGGAAAAAAATAACTGCTGATTGGAATTTCTAATATGAAAACATATATACGTGTACAATTAAATTCTAATTTCAAACATATCGTAAAATTAATAATTCAAGAAATAAATTAACTAATAAATAATTTATTTTTGATAATTCATATATAATAAAATCTAAAATATATATAACTATAAATAATTAATTCAATTTAAATAAATAATTTACTCACAGATTAAATTTCAAGTTTTATTGCAAACCAATAGCACCCCTGTTATCCTTGGTTTCTTCACTACCTAAAAATAACACAAGAACTTATTTAGGACTTATAAAAATCAAATCGAAAATTGAATTTGACACTGAAGTTATTGCACACCAAAATCAGCCCAAAAATCAACTCCAATATTTTTGTCTCTCTTTTTCTTTGCTTCGACTCACTATGTATTTCTTCTTCTGTTACAATTTCGGCTCCGTGTTTGTTTTGTATGTTTGCTATCTACTTGAAATCAAATGTATATGTACAAATGCATGACTGCCTCAAGACATCTCTTCTTTGTTTGTTTATTATTTTCTTTTTAAATTGTTTCATGCCTTGTCATTCAAAATATGTTTGAATAGCCAACACTTGTCACCATATTTTCTTTTAAAATTCACACTTTAACTTCCTTTTTGCCCCATTTCAATCTTAATTTCTCAAACCAAGCTTTTGCTTTGTCTAGTTGATAATGGCCCATTAAAATTAAGTTTGTTTGGTCGGCTCATAAATTCCTTTCATTTCATTTTATATATGAGTTTTATTGAAAAGTAACCTTTTTTTGATAACCCAAATGGAAAATGACTTTTTTTTATTCAAAGTAGTGGGCATTGTATTTTTTAGGATGGAAATGCCCTTGACCAACCTTTTTTGTGTGTCGGTCCCATCTCTCTCTTCAAACCGGTTCATTCCCTCTCCATTCCCAACGTTTTTCTCCCATTCGATTTTGTAGTCGAAAAGAAACCCATCGTCCGTGACAGGACCCTTCCCAGACCTTAACTTGACTCTTGTTTAGAGGATCCTACCGGGCACTTCAACGGACTCATCGAACCCGACTCGTAGGATCGAAGAAATCCGAGAAGCGAACCCTAACTTTGTTACACCGGTTTACTCGTTTCAAACTTAGTGCTTTGGTTTTTCTTTAACTGATTGGGAGTGATAAAATTTTTCGCGATTCTATTTCAAATACTTTTATAACATTTTCGACAGCATAACGACTGCATTTTTGATAAAACCAAAATTTACCTGTAAATAAACAAACACTTCGACTATAGTCTCAATTTTCTCCCAACTTCTTTATTCTCAAACAAGCATTATTCATCATAATTTCCACACACATAAGCATGCACTCATACTAAAAAGCGTATATGCATCATATATATAAAATGCATGAATATTTACAAATTTACAATCTCTAACATCATCGTAATTCAAAATGTAATATATTAAATACATATACACAAATGTATATAAGTGTCTTGAGCAACTCGTCCACCTATATATATATACAAAGCAAAAGGTTGTCGTTTCGCCCGACGGTGGCATACAATGAAAGTAAATAAGCTACAAAATAAACAACCAAGTTAGTGCAACAAATCAATGTAACATATCACATATACTAACATAACAATTTACCATTTGTTCAAGTTTTATAATTTCTTCCAAAAACCCCCATGTATATCCTTGATACATTTAACCATCATGGGCGATTTTAACTAACGCCACCGTGAAGCTTATTGAGGTATCTCAACCACTACGTTACGGAATTTACTGTATCGTACGTAGGGTACTAAATCTTATCACTAAGCAACTACAATGCGGGATTTTCTGCATCGTAAGTGTAGTGCTAAAACTCTAGGCGACTACGAGCGGAATTTACTGCATCGCTACGTAGCGCTAACTATCAAATAACCAACTATATGCGGAATTGTCTGCATCGCAACATAGTGCTATACCTTTCTACAATCTGAGCGACTACGGACGGAATTTTTTGCGTCGTCACGTAGAGCTAAATCTCATAAACTTCTTAAGGCATATACATGGGTTTTTATAACTCACTTGATTAGTGCCAAAAGCACAAACTCACTAGTTTTGAAAAATTTGAAAACTTTCTCATTTCAACTCCTTTTCTAAACAGCTTGGTATTCATTTCACTTACTGTATAGCTTCCATAGGAACCTATACACTCAACTTTAATCTTAATGTTGAAAATCATTTTCATTTTCATTTATTACTTGGATACAATGTTTATTACAAACAATCAAGAATTGATATAGAAATTGAAACAATCATAAGTAGCGAACCACTTACCTCAGGGCCGCGTCAAGTGTCTCGACGAATCTCAGGGGCCTCGCTCATGCGTTCGTCACCTACATGACATTTTCTCATCATTACTAGTGACAAATCTCAATTCTCATCCTTAAATTAATAATTATCAACTAAGGTCATTTTTCTCTATATAACCTCCTACCTTGTTTCTAACTCAATCGAGACTCTCTAACTTTGATTTCTTCATAAAAGTTTTAGTTTTGGACCCCTAGGGATACCCCCACGCGGTCTGTATACTTGTTAGAGGCTCGAAACGAAAACTTACATTTTTAAACAAAAATGACAGCCCACAATAGCACGCACTGCTGCGCATTGCTTGGGGCTCCGTTTTCCTTCGTTCTTTTTCCTGTGGTTCACTTATTTCCCATTCTAGTCACACGTCAAATTTCGTTGAAAAATATTATCGTTTGCTAGGTGAAATCTAAGAAAAACACTCTTTTTCGGGCACTTCCGGGTACTTTTAGTGCGCGTTTTGTATACTTTTCGTTTCGGATTAGCGACACTAGTTTTTCTTTCATAGCTAAGCTTCATTTAACTAATAATGATCAACCAAACTCATTTCATGTAATAAAAATTGCATTAGGATAGCCGTTTCACTTCTCAGAGTTCTAACGGTACTATTTTGGGCGTAACTTGCGCAATTTTTATCGGATTCGATCCGTTCCAAAACCTATGATTTTCTATGACTCCTAGATATCATTTGAGGTGTACAACACCCCCATATAAGTCAGTTTTGGTCAGGTCTCCTCTAGCTCAAAATTTGAGCTCGAGTTTCACAAATTTGCTTCAAACTATGTCTTTGAAACTTTAACCATTTCCTAAGCTTTCCTAGCTCTTTTTATGCTCAAACTTGGGCTCTAAATCATCTAATCTCAAAGCTTATCTACTGCTCTTCAAGTCTTTAACACATACATAAACATAGTTTAGTCATTCAAATACTCAAAGTTCACTCAAAATTTTTATCAACTAGTTGGAGAGTGAGGAAACAAATTTTCCGTTTCTATTTTGATTGAGAGTATAACAGCCCATATTTACCATTCTCAAGCATCATTTACACCCAACAACTCAACATTCAATTGTCTATTTCAATTACATAAAGTTCTATCAAAGTTTGAAGAGCAATCATGCATCACAACTCAACAACAACAAGCTGTCACAACCTTCATTTCAGTTTCAGCAAGAAATTAAAAGAAGATGAGTTGTGGTCTTACTCAATGCTTATTTAGAGAGTTTGGATGGCTTGCAAGATGCCTTAGAAGGAGGGTTTAGAGGATGGAAAGCTGCCTGAGAGGTCCTTTCTTCTCCTCTCTCTTCTGGCCGACCAGCCCCTGCAGTTCAGTCGTGATTTTGCTGTCACGTCTGATCTGCTCGCGTCTCCCATGACCAACAGCTGCTGGTGGCTTCTTCTTCTTCGCCTTCTCCTTCTCTTTTGCTGGTCATTCACTTCTGGTCTTCTTCCTTTCACGGTTGGGCTGTCTTCTTTCTTCTTCTCACGGTCAGCAGCCGTTTCAGTTTTGCCTCTCGCGAACCTTCTGGTTTCCTCGATTGAAAGGGCTCTTGTTTGCTGAAAAATATCAACTAAGGTTGGTATTTATAGATTCCACCTTTCAAAAATTGTATTTGTTGCATCCATCTCTTCCTATTTCACAAAACTCCCTCTTTTGTTTTCTTAATTCTCCATTACACCCTTCCTCTTTTATTTCCTTTGATAATCTTTGCTTCTAATTGATTGGTTGAACTATTACTAACATTTATTCAATCACTTACTAATACTTTATCACTTATGGATAATTATGTAATAAAGTTCTAACTTTCGGATTTGTCCATATTGTCAATTATCTATATCTCTTATTTGTAAACATATAATTTTACTCTTGACTACTTTTATAGTTGACGAATTTTGTCGTCAATCTTAAATTAATAGATCTCTAATGCCATGAGGTTCCATTAATTTAATGTTCAAGATTTATTTTACTCTCTAATCTATCTTTTAATACTAGGAGGTTATAGATCGAGACTAGGGGTTTACAGTCCGACCGCCATTGGTGACGGACTAGGAAAACCCAACCAATAGAATGTAGCTTTGTCTCTGTGTAACGGTTTTGTGTTATTTGTTATCAACGAAACTGTGTAGGTTTCTCATAAAATCGTGCGACCTCATCTGCACCATATGTCAGAGATTTTCGACCTTCACCCATGACCGACCAGGTGAATTGGACCGATCCAATGTGGTTATCTCTTTCTGTGAGGTTTTATAGAAATTTTTGCTATCAAAGAAAGGGTAACTGTCCTAAAGTAGTAGAAGAAGAAGAAGACGAAAGTGGAAGGAAGAAGTTTAGGGATGAAGAGGTAAAAAGGTGAAGTAAGAGAAGGCAACAAGTTGAAGCTGAGTGAGAGCCGGGGCAGCCAGGAAAAAACTCCACAGGTGTGCACACATTACTTGTAGGCTGTTTTTTTTATTCTAGTACGTTTAGTGGTTGTATGTGATTTGTAGTGTAAAAAGGTTGGTTGAATTTTGTTTTGAATGTTGAATATTGAGTTGATGTTTTGAATGTTGAATATTGAGTTGATGTTTTGAAAATTGTAAACAACTGGATTTGTGGTGTCGTTTATGGGCATTGTAGATATATGATTGAATTTGAAATTGTGGGTTTGGTTTATGTTGGATAATTGTGTGGTTGTATTGGTTTATAAGATAGGGATATTAGTCAGTTGTAAACAATCCTACGATTAGGACTGGAACTTTGAGGTTTGGAATTGTAGCCTGCAGGTGGGGATTCCTAACCTACAGGGTAGGATTCCCAACTTGGAGGTTAGGATCAAAACCTCCATGTTGGGTTTCCCAATTTTAAGGTTAGGACTGTAACATAACAAAAGATGAAACCAACCTCCAAGATGGGATTTCAAATCTCTAGGTCTGGATTTGTAGGCAAGGTTGAACATACTTTTAGAGGTGTAGGTGGAAACCTAACCTCCATGTTGGGATTTCAAACTTTTGGTTTAGGGTATATTTTGCATATTGCAATTGAAACCAGACTTTAAGGTGGGTTTTCTCAAGTTTGGGGAGAGAAACTTTAACATTAGGATCCCAATTTTGGGGCCGGGATTCCCAACGTCAAGATTGGATCCCAACCTTCAAATTGGGATTTACAACCTGTAGGTTGGGATTGCCAACATGGACATTGGACTCCTAACTTACAGGTTGGGTTCTTAACCTGCAAGTTGGGATCACAACTTTCAGATTGGGATGTCTAAACTTAAGGGTGGGATGATTGACAACCTATAAGTTGGGATTCCCAACCTATATAGTTGGAATTCTCAATCTTGGAGTTGGGATTCCCAACTATAAGGTCTTACTCCAACGCCATTGGTGGGTCGCAACCTTTACAACCTGCACGTTGGGAATCCTACATGTTCCCAACCTACATGTTGGGTTGAGAATCAGAACCTTCGCAACGTTCCAAA
The DNA here is from genome assembly GCA_019925255.1 of Litchi chinensis. NCBI lineage: Eukaryota > Viridiplantae > Streptophyta > Magnoliopsida > Sapindales > Sapindaceae > Litchi > Litchi chinensis. Next base: position 16,245,758 of record CM034468.1, read on the forward strand.
TGACATCCCAACCTTCCTAACTTGTAGGTTGGGTCCCAATTTTTCGAACCTAGAGGTTCTTAACCTAAAGGTTGGGAATACTGCAGTTGCCCAACCTTCGGGTTGGGTTGAGAATCCCAACAGATTGGGAGTACCAGCAGATTGGGAACATCGTGAATTGAGGGTACTTGTATGCTTGCTACTTATTAGTAATGTATATAACTTGAACTCTTTTCGCTCAGCTTGTTGCCGAGAATATATAAGGGATAAGTAATAAAAAAGCAGGTACAATTGCCCTTTAAACAAAAAGAACAAAAAACTTGAATGAATTGTAAGAAGTGAAAAGTTTCAATAGTTTTTAACCACCAGTCATTTATATTTATCCAAACAACTTTCTTCTTCTAATCTGTAAAGTTTCGTACGAATTTTTGATAGGTAGACCTTGCACAAAGAGAAACAGCTTACCAAATGTCTATTCGCAATGGTTATGCATAGCACTTAATGATAAACCACAATAATAGTAATATTAGTGTAACAATGTGTTTATATATATTTATCTGGAAAGTTTCTTCAGTTATAAAAAGTCCACTTTTATCTCTTAAGTTTTGGTGTTTTAAGAAAGTTCATGGTTGGCCTTTTAATGGGTCCAGTAAGTCATGTCCTTTATCAATATTGCATTTAAAACTTTTTATTTGTTGACAATATGACTGTCAGTCAAGATGGCGCCGATAAATTAATTAAAGTGTGACTCTTAGACCTAACAACGGTAGAGTAAGTGGTTCCTAATACCTTTATTGTAATTGTGATGGTTGGATCTATAGTATTAACATTGACATAACTTTTTAACCATTTTGTTCTTCATGTCACAGGTTGATGGACTGCCCATCATTTGGTCAAGAGCTAGGTTGCATATTCCTTTCCAAAGTTCCACTTGGTGAATTCTTCAATGAATATATTCCTCCTGGTAAAAGATACGCTTTCAACCTGTGATTCATTAGCAAAGAGTTCTAGAAAGAAAGGTAAGCATTGTTTTTCCTGCATGGAAATATCAAAACTTATTTCATCACATGCAACCTGTTTATGCCTACACAACTTTCAGTTGGACAAGTGGATATAGGATAACATTTTCTTTTCCCACTTTGGTTCACTAATTGATTTGACAAATATAACTCGTTATTATCAAACTACGAATTTGAAGAAATAGGGCCTCAAGCATGTTAAGGCAAGTGTTATAGAGATTATTTTTGTTTCTCTACCTTTTCAAATTTTGTGATTGAAAAGTGTTTTTTTTTTTTCCCTTTCTTTTTTAGGTTTTTTATTATTTGTATTATAGATCCAATGCAAGGGTTGAGATGCTGTACGCACAAGATATATGATTGTTCACTATCTTTTGCATTCACTATCAATGTCTGTTACTCAGGTTAATTTTTTCCTGTCTTTTTGCATGCTTTTCTAATTGATTTTGTGTGTCATTTTTCTATTGAGACATGATTGCTTGGGTGCAGGCTATAAAAAATATTTACTGCTGCACAACCCCAAGGAATCTACAAACCTGATTCTTCTCCTAGCTTTATATGGATTTTATCATGAAAAAAAGCAAACAACAGTCACTTGCCCACCAACTTCTAAATGGAAGAGATCATCTGAACTTGATCTCAATGGTAAAGCTATCCCCAGATGATGACGATGATGGAGTTTCAGTTGCTCCCTTGCATGTATGTATAATAACTAACATTTACTTCAATTTGTACACCCATGTACAGACTTGCATGAAATTTTCATTTTCCTAGTTTCCTTTATTTGTTAAATAAGGGAATAGTAGTAAGTTAAAGTGCAGTAAAAACATTGGATATAATCAAAATTTGTAAGTCTTGTTAGGAATATTGATGGGATATTCTCTGATTTATAATGTTTATGTTGATTAATATTTTGCAAGTTTTGTGCTTTTACAATACCTATTCTATATACAATTTGATATCTCATTTTTATCGTGAATTTTTTGAAAAATGCATGAAATGATAACCAATTATGACACTAGCATCATCCATTACACAGAGGCAAAAGATCTGTAAGCAATTAAGACACCCATAAAACAAAAATTAACATTTGTGTTTAAACAAAAATTAACACAAAAGTTTCTTCTATGTAGTTACCATATTCTAGTAGAGCTTAATTAGCTGCCTAACATATAGACACTTGCAGAGGTAGCTGTTACCGCTGCAACCCATCAGTGTTTACTTAATTTTCATCAATCACTTCATTCCTCCCTTATTAGTTGCTGCCTAGATCATTTATCTTCTCTTTTAGCCCCGTTGCCTTCATGTCAGTATATTCTTCAAGCTTTTCAAACTCACTCAACACATCATATTGTCGTTCCTTTCCTGTACGAAATTCATAATCAGCCAGAGCCAGCATATTCACACTGACATGCACATTTTATCTGTCATGATGTTATTGAAATAAATTGCATTTCATGTTGCAACTACCACACAAACCATATATATGAAAGCGGAAACAAAGAATGACAAATACTTGGATTTCAATTTATGAAATGAAATCACTAGGCATGAAGTTGATGTCTTATAGATTTTTGTAGCGGCAGACCATTTCCATGCACCAGTTTATCGAACTGAAATTGGTGCCTTACACTTTTGTTTGTTGTGTCCATGGCCTCTGCATCTACTACACTTTGACTATTTTTTTTCTTCACCTATCGAAGGTTTTCTTTTTGTAGCAGGTCGTCCACAAGGCTTACGACTTTTGGGTGGTAGGACAAGAGGAACTTCAACATCTGCAGATATAATCCAGTCCTCTTCAGGCCCAACAGGATGAATGGATGTTGAATATGCTGCTGCTAATGTTTCACGGGTATAGTATGCAGCATAGTAGTCGTAACAGGATAGAGGGTGATAACTACAGACAGCCAAAACATATGCACATGGAAGTTGGTCGAGCTGAAAGTTTTTGTAGTCATAAGTTCTATTCCGCAAGTTCACAACTGAGTTCAAAAATTTGTCGATGACAACATACCTCTCTACATCAATTGGATGCATAGGATACCAACCAGCTTTCATCATCCGCTGTCGAAGCTTGCCTTCAACCCATTTTGTCATTAGCGTTGGCATTTTCGCAGCTTCCTCATGCCTTTTCCAAAACCATTTTTGAAGAACGCCACATATACAGTCCATTAACTTTGTGATTGACAGCTGTCATTATACATAGCCACCACTTGCAACCTTTCTGAACACAAGCAAAAACCAGTTAGTATTTGGTGGACTTCTTCACTCTTATATTGAACTGTTTACCAACAGCTAACATTCTTATATTCAGCTATAACTCTTCCTTATTAGAGAAAATATCACCTGTCCGAACATCTTTAACATTGTCCAAGACATTGTCAAAACAACCACCATCTTTTGCACCACCAATCGAAGATGTCGTCACAACATGACAATCGCCATCAACCATTTTTTATTTGAACTTCTTCTCATTCAAGCACTCAACCCTATCAGTTGTTGATGCTTCCGGACCAGCTAATGGAGATGTACAGAGATCTGCAGCTGCCGAACCAAACTGATTAAATATATGATCTGCATAGTTCTCAAACTTGATCAGATCTTCATCGATCATTGTTCGTTATACACCAGCCAAAACATCATTGCCCAAATATTTCTTTGCACCATGCTTGTAAGCCCTTTTTTCATAATTCTTTGTTTCTTAGCAATAGTAATTAACTTATAAGGTGAGAATATTAAATCTCATAAATATTACTCTTATAAGTGATAATAAAATGTTAGTAGACATTTTAAAAATCAATTAAATCAAATAGCAAGTTAGTTACTAATAAAGGGCAAAATGATCATTTGTCATATAAGAGCCTATATATATAAGTGTTGAGCTCTCAACACTTAGTGAAATTCAAAGCCAAAATAGAGAGAAAGAGAGGGTAATGGTCGGCCAAAAGAGGGAGAAGAAGAACCAACCTTTCTCAAGTCTAATTGAAGCCCTAAATCAAGGTTTTGAGTGGGATTAAGCTAAAAGGTCAAGATTTGAGCAAGTTTAAGGTAATTTTTCATCATTTTTGCTTAAAATTGATGATAGTTGAGTTGTATAAAATATTGATGGTTGGGTTGGTTGTTGGTTGTGAAATTGATGGGGGTTTTGGTAGGAATCAAGATTAGAACCCTACTAAATAGAAAGGAAGCCTTAGTACAAGAAAAACTATGCAAGAATTGAAAGTTAGGATTTATGTAGGAGAAACCTTAGAATTTGATTCAAGCCTTAGCTAAGTGAATTAAGTTATAGATAAGATGTTTGATGAAATGCCTAAGAAAATGACAATGTAAAAATCTTGAAAATTGAAAGAAGCAATAAGTTGTGTGTGAATGTGTAGTTCACAGTCACTAAGAGGAATATGTGATTCCATTGAGTTTTGATGGGATTGAGCTTGAATTCATTCATGCATGTGAGAAGCTAGAATATCATATAGAAATGTTAGAATTGAAAAAAGAAATGAAATAAGACAATGAGTTGTTTTGAGCTAGATGAAGGGCATTAATGGTTACCATGCAATGCCACTTCCTCTTTGTATTTTAATATCATGAATGATCCTAATTGAGTATATGTGAGTATAAGAACCCTAAATGAAAGAGAATTGAGTTGAGAATATAAAAATGTTAGATTTTGACATGAAAAAGTAGTGAAAAATAGGGGTATTTCATAGGTTTCACCCTCTATAGTTGGAATTTTTCAAAACCATTTTACGGGTGACCTAAATGAGAGATAGATAGATGATTCAAGTGAAAATGGAAGTGAAAAAGCTCACGAAATGGGCTGTGAACAATATTCGGTCAAAAGAGATCCGAAAATTTTGACTTTTTGTTCCGGATCTTTGAAAATTATACGGACTACATGGGGATGTCCCTAGGGTATATAAGTAAAAATTTTGCAAAGAAATCGGAATTTTAAAGCTTTGGTTAAGTTAGAACCTAAGTGAGAAAGTTGCGGTCTAAAGGGTATTCAATAGAGTTAGTTGTGTTGAAAGCTTTGATTTTAGCTTTGAGTAGTTCAATTTAGTGAAAATTGAATAAGAATATGATGTGTAGGTGAAGTACAAGCAAGTGGAGTAAGGGAGGCCTATTAGAGCTCCTCGGCAAGTTTGGACTTAAGGTGAGTGTCACTAACTCACATTATGTGTAATTGTGTTTAAATTGTAATTCTATTGTTGTTAAAAAGTTTGTAAATGGTTTTAATATCTGTTCAAATAAATTTTGAAAGTAGAGTAACTTTTATGAGAAGTTAAGTTTAAAATTTCTAGTAAAAAAACTTCAAAAGAAAAGCTATTTTGTGCTTATAGTACTCAGTAGAAAAGAGTTTTCAAAAGCCATGCGTATACCCTCAGAATCAAAGGTTTTCTTGGGCTACAATATGCGATGCAGAAAATTTCGCAATGTAGTTGCCAAGATTAGATATAAAATCTTGCGCTACGGTTTGTGATGTAGAGAATTTCGCACGTAGTCACTAAGATTTATAGATAACCTTACAATATGGTTTGCGATACAGAAAATTCCGCACGTAGTTGTCGAGAAGTCTTAATAGCATTACAGTTGGTGTCAGTTGAAAATTGCCACATAATATAACAGTTAGGGGTACGCATGGTGCTTTTAGAAAGAAACAGGTTATGTGGTTTTCATGCATAACTAAATCAGTTATGATCATTTAATTAACAATCGTTAAATTGCTTTAATTGCTTGAGATTTCATTTGTTTCGTATTGTATTGTATAAATTATTTTCAGGTACTCGCACGGACAACATAAACAAACAAATTCCTTCATCAATATAGGTGGGCGTAAATTTGAAGGATGCATTACATAGCTTGCATCGTGTTTTGTTAGTACATGTATCATTTTGCAACTTGAGATACATAACTTGTATTAATATATTTTGTAATGTAAATTGGTTTGTAAATATTTTATGATATAACAGTTGGTTATTACTTGTGGTTTTGTGAAAATGATGGAATGATTATTGAGATGCATGTTTATGGAAAAGAAGTTGGGTTGTGATCGATAAGATTTGGGAGTGTGATTTCTTTGCAGGAAAAATTTTGGTAACCTTGTATTTGCAGTTGTTATGTTGTCGAATTTTCGTTAAAATGTTTTTAGATTTCGAAAATAAAAATGGTTATTTTTATGGTTTTAGTTAAATTTCCAAATCAACGAATTGAATCTAAAATAAAATCAACCCAACTAGTTTTCAACAATGAGGTTAAATGAGATTTGAAGCAAAGTTTAAATGGGCAAGTTCAGGGTTCGCTCTGCGGATTTCTTTTAGCCGCTTAAGAGGATTTAAAAGGAGTCCGTTGGGGTGTCAGGCGAGGCCTACCAGATACTAGCCTAGAAGAAATCTGGTTTGAGTGGCATCAATGTTGTACTCCATTATTTTTCACATTTTCTTCCTGACCTGATGACAAGGCTGTGGTCGAGTCACCTTTACGTTCCACTGTAATGCATAATGGGTTCCTTGTCATTACATCACTAATTTCAACGATAAAGAACTCAACATCACTATCATTCATAACTTCAATGGGTGGGCTGACATTACACATTTTATATCTGAACTTCATCATAATTGCAAATTCAGCTTGTTTTACATCAAGTGCACGACAAACAGCATCGTGCAATTCTTCATATGCTATATTCTTCGACAATAAAATTCCTTTTGTCTTGCCACCTTCATACATATGGTTTCCTCCCTTATTGTTCCACTCACCATCATATCGAAGCACAATTCGTACTGTATCCATTTCGTTCAACCTATGAAATTAAAGCAGTAGGGTGCTCAGTATATATATCCACCATTGCAACACCTCCCAAAATTATATACAAACGGCAGTGCATAATTTCACTATTGTCTGCATACCAAGTGCATTAATGTCAACAATCATTTGTAAACATTTCATCGTATCAATCCACAAAACCAAATCTACCAAACATTTAATAATCACCATCAATCACTAAGTACATGAAAATGTAAACACATACCAAATAATGATATCACATTAAACACATTCATAAATGCAATTTAAAACACATTCTACCTCCTTGGGATGTTCATTCACGGTTGGGAAATGGAACTTGCAGGTTGATATTCTTAAATTGAATGTTACGATTCCCAACCTAGTACAGAATCCCAACTTGAACATTAGGATTCCTTACCTGGATCCCAACCTCCAGGTTGAGATTCCAAACCTTAAGATACAGAATCCTAACCTTCATAGCACAAGAAGTTGCTAGTCCCAACCTTCTGCTATGGAATTCAAACATCCAGGTTGGGTCCAACCTCCAGATTGGGAATCCCAACCTTTATTGGAAATTCATGTTACCAGTCTCAACTTAAAAGTTGTAAATCCTAACCTCAAGTTTGGATTTTTAAGTTGGATTCCAAATCAACAGCGAAAATCCAAACCTTCAGGTTGAAAATCCAAACCATTAGATTGAGAATCTCAACCTTCAGGTTGAAATTCCTAACCTTGAAGTTGGGATTCCCAAACTTGATTCATTATCTACGTTGGAAATCCCAACCTTTCGGTTGGGATTCTCGACCCTAAGGTTGAGAATCGAATGTGGATGCTACGTCAAGATTAGGATACCAAACCTTAAGGTTAGGAATCTGAACATTTAAGTAGGGAATTCCAATATGAAGGTTGAAATTCCCAAGCTTGATTTCACATTCTCATTGGGAGTCCTAACCTTCTGGTTGGGAATCCCTATCCGCAGGTTGAGATTTCCAACAAGTGTGTTAAATTAGGCTTGGGAATCCTAACCATCAGGTTGAAATTCCCAATATGGAGGTTGAGATTCCCAACCCTCAACTTAGGCCTCCCAATTTTGGCTTAGCATCCACATTCGATTCTTAACCTTAGGGTTGGGAATCCGAACCGAAAGGTTGGGATTTCCAATGTGGATGATGAATCAAGTTTGGGATCCTAATGTCAAGGTTGAGAATCTCAACTTCAAAGTTGAGATTTCTTACCTCCAAGTCGGGATTCCCAAACTATCCACCTTGGGAATTCCAACCAAAAAGTTTGGATTCCCAACCTTCCGATTGGGAATCATAACCTTAGGTTGGGAATTTGTAAAATGGTTTCATAACTAGTTGGTATTCCTATTCTGGAGGATGAGATGCCCAACTTGAAGGTTGTGATTCCCAAAAACATGGTTTAGAAACCTAACCTCATGAATGGAAATCCCAACCTTGTGGTTACAGTTGTCGACTTAATGTTCTAGCCTTCCAAACCTTACAATTGGGATTATCAATGTAAAGGTTAAGATTCCCAACCTATAGGTTTGGAATCCTAACTTAAAGGTTGAGATTCCCAATCGAATATTCCTGCCTTTGACATGTAGACTTTACCTCAAAACTCGTCTCAACCTCTATTACAAATCCCATCCTCTAACTACAGTTTCACATTACAACTGCTAATACAAGGGTAACGTTCACATTGTACTCATACCCATAAAATCACACACAACAGTACACAAAACAGCCCGAACTTGCTTTCAATACCCCATCCTTGGTTCATATCACCATATTCACATACTCAAAGCAACCAGTTTAATCAAATATACTACCTACCCGTAGAGAAGTAGACCACCAGCTGTGTCGACCGCTTTTCAATAGCCAAACAATTCAACCTCGTTCCTTTCTTAACCAAGGTAAGACAGAAGAAACGGTGGCCGTCAAAAATGACAACAAAGGTTGGTTGTGCGAATTGAGAAGCGATGTTAGGCATCAGAACTGGGTGAAGACGTTAGGCACGTTGGCGGAGACTGCTGTATAGCTGCTTCACGTGAGATGTTATGAAATGAGATCAGAAGTTAGCCATCGAAACTCCGACACAATGGCATGCCGATCGGTAGGAGGTCACTACTACACAGTAGGTTGGCAAGAGAGGCTGCTTGGCAGGAGAACCTATGAAAGAATGAGAACAGATCACCAAAACACTTTAACCTTCTGTCAATCCTTCGGTCAAATTTGATGCCCCCATTTCATTAAGGGCATTTATGTCCATTCATTCTTTTTTTTTTTGAAGTATAAAAAACAATAAGGTTAGTTTTGAAGCCCACCTTCTCAAATGGGTCATTTTTGCAATTTTTTCTTTATATATATATATATATATATATATATATTCCATTGGACTCACTTAAAATTTAGACTCTGCAATTGGGCTCTTAAAGTGGGCCCCCTTAACTTATTCTTTTGAGCCCTATTTATGTTTTAAAATTTTATTGGGTCCATTTGGATTTGGGTCTTACATTAAATTTATGAGGTAATTATGAGAAATAAGAGAATTTTTTTATAAAATATTTTCGTAAGTTCAGATTTCAATTAGAAAAATCATAGTTTTCATGATATCTTCTTGTACTCGAAAGAGAAGTTATGATGGGTTTCATAAGTTTTCATGAGATTCTTTTAGAGTCAATAGTGGAGTGAAGTTGGTAACCTACTATCTTAATAATTTTCTAGGATATGTGCAAGTATACATGGTCTATTTTGTATATAATAGCAAGTCTAAGTCAAACCCGTATGGACATATGCAAACTTTGCACTAAGTACCAAAATTAATTAAAAAGAACTTTGTCCAAACTAACTAAAATGATTTGATTAAATGAGAAAATTAATTAAGCAAATTAAACAAACAATCAAACTTAATAGAAAATTAGGAGATGATTAGTATCCAACCATACAACTTCACTTACCTATTTCATTTAATTTATTTTCCTCATCCAAAAGATGATTTTTATTTTGTATTTCATTGGACAACTCTAAATTATTTGTAAGTCTCTCTCAATAATCGAGTAAACACACAAATTAATTAACTTGATTATATCTCTATGTAGATTAATTAACTTAAATTCATTAAGATCAAATTATCTTCACACGATTACACAACCCATATAAGTATATTTCTATCCTATATAAATCATGCTACTTTATTGATTTCTAGGCATATAATACCTCTCTCAAATGTATTATAGACACAAAATCTAATAAATTAACAGACCTAAATTAATTGACCGCATTAAGCACCAATAAAGTATAATACAAAAATAAAATTCAATTATAAAATTTTTTCTTGAACTATTACAAAAATTAAAATTATAGTTAAACTACATTGTAGCCTAGATCTGAGAAAATTAGTTCAACATATTCAAAGAAAAAGAAACAAATATAACAAGAACAATTTCCATCATAAAAATGCTAAGAAGAAAAGAAAATAAACTAATTTCTCCTCCACTTGGAATTTGCTCTAAATTTGTTCTTGAATGAATTTGTTGCTAAGTGAATTGTTCTAAATTGATATTGACTTTGATTACTAACTCTGATCACAAATTTTGTTGTGCAATTATCCCAAAGTTTTATCTTTATCTCTCTGTATTTAATGCGAAGTGGTTTGAAGATGCGTGAACACATCAAGCTTTTAGAACCAGCGTCAGGTGAAGTGGGCAATTGGCACAGGTTATGAACCAATGTGAACTTCTAGCAACTGTGGTGCGGCATATGCGCGATTGATCACTCCACATCTACTTCTTGCGTGTGGTACTACTAGTTGATGTGGCTTGATGGCACGACTTACAGCTTCCTTACCCAAGCTATGACTGATGTTCTCTTCATGCAATTATGCTTCGATTCAAATTAAATTCTAAACTTCTTATTAATTGCATCTTCTCATTCAAAACTTATCTTCCCAATTAGATCCTTATCCTCCTAGTTTCATCCTTATCCTTTTCAAATTCGACCCTTATCTTATTGTAAACTCTATCCTTATCCACTTTTGAATTCAATCTCAATCTCTAACTCTTCTGAATAAACTTCCGACTCTGACCTAATTCTTCTGGATAATCTTCCAATTTGGATCAAATTCTTCGCTTGCTCCATAAGGAATCTGACTCAAATTGAAACTCCCTAAGAATTTCCAATTAATCCTTCATTTTCACCCTGATAACCAACTTGATCCTATATTTCTCAATTTGTACAAAATTCTTAGAAATCATCAAAAACACCAGATTTAACCCAAATTATCATCATAAAAGCTTGATCTGTAAGTACTAAATAATGGTATATCTTTTAATCATTTGATGGGTCCCGTCATTTCTATTTTTCTTGCTTGCTCTTCTAAGGTTCCCTCATCTTGGCATTTAGCTTGAGAGAGGTGTCTCTTTTATTTGCAAGATATGAACTTCATGGTGAATGATATTTATTGTGAGGGAAAATCTTTTTCGGATGTTGTAGCTTCTCGTTCTTCTTCTTTTATTTGCTCCACTTGGTGGTGGATTGCTCTAGATTTTTTGGGCCCTCTTCTCTCCAATGATTTTCTTAGCAACTATCGTTATCGCTTTAATTAGTATTGGCCTTAGGGGGTGGCTACTATTTTTCCCTTGTCAGGTTTTTCCTATTGGTTTTTCGATAAGGTTTTTAATGAAATCTGTTTTAGGGTTTGATTTACAAAGATTTGGTTTTGGCTAAATCTGCTGTTGTCTTTCCCTTCTCATGGTTTGGTTGTAATATTTTAGAGTCTGTTCTTCATTTTGTTTTGGTTTCTTGCTTTGTCCTTCTTTATTTGTTTTTTCCTTTTTAATAATATATTGACTTTGACAAACAACTTTATATATATAGATATATATATAAAAGAAAAAAAAATTAAATAGTGATTAAAATATGA